>CM040396.1:108687369-108927369 GCA_022702515.1 Ilyophis sp. 1 JC-2022
ATAGAGTTGCTTACAGCTGTGTTCAATGGGATTGTGGCCATGTACTGGGGCACTAATCAGAGAGTCAGAGGAGAGAATTCCACTTCAGATAATCTTACTACGAGTGTGTGCTGATGGCAAGCTATGGGATTCTCTGACCCGGCCTCTTCTAAGGTTTTTCCCCTTTATCACCCAAACCCTAAACGCAATGGCACTAAGGAGATAATGAGGGGTCAAAGTTCAAAATAATCAATGCTTAGGTTTGGGGGGCGGAAGAATTCACTTGCATTGACTCTATAGTTCTACCAGGCAGTGTGATGTAATTGTCTCACAAAGACAGACAAAAGCAATGGATTTGTTCCCTGTAAGACTGGGACAGACAAAAGCAATGGATTTGTTCCCTGTAAGACTGGGATCGCCCCATTATAGCTCCATTTCACTGAGAAACATTTGTACTTATAAGGGTTGTTTGGACTTAAAATTGCGTGCTCAAATCTAAACTTGTTTTCGCTGGCCTCCATGGGCAGGTCTGAGGAGAATGTATTTTCATTATTATTATTAATGCAGATATTACAATATCTTATATAATGCATTACCAACACAGTGGCTTAAATATTTATCTTATAATCATCACACAATAAATAGTTTATAAACAGTTATAATAAACAATGTTTAAAAAATAAGCAATATCATAAAACGTTGCTGCGTGTTTATTTCCCCCCAAAGTGGGATGTTGTGTCCATTAATAAAGTGTAATATAAAACACAGGGCGTTTATGGGGACTTAATCTGGCTCTGTTTTAGGAAACGTTTTTCCATCAGCGTCTGATATAACATTTACAAATGTCGCGTGAGAGAGGAGGGGTCATGAATGGGTTCAAGGCCTATTCATGAAAATGTTTACTGGATATTGGAAGGCAAAGATTTTGTTTAATTTTTATTTTTATTTTTTTCTGGCTGCGCACTTAAAAAATTAACTGACATTTAAATAAAATCGAATCTAATGCCAGGGCCAGAAATGTGAAATACATCCTCTCTCCTTCTCTTGCAAAAAGAACAGGAGAAATAAGCAGCACTCACATTCATTGATTATCTCTCATACAGTTTTTGTTGTTGTTGCAATATTAGACTATTATCACAAAAACATCATCAAAGCAACTGTGTTCAAGGCATGAATTCAAAACATCTCTTGTTGTGATAACATTTTTGGAAGACTGTCTCTTCCAAATGGTTTTGGACTCTTTCAAGTACAACAAACTAAAGAGATGCTGGTGAACCAGGATTGGCATCTAAATCAATAGGTTTTGTCATTGTGTGATTGTTATGTCCACCTCAAACGGCCATTTTATGTACAGACACGTATCTTTAGGCTGTTTTTGTTTTGTCCACCGTAGGCTAGACGACACGGACATAGCATGTAGACCACAGTTGTCGTATTACAATTGAAGAAGTGTTGGACTGCATTGCCTTGCTGTTAGTCTGTTTAATCGCATTAAAAAGAGATAAAGATAAACTTCTCTAAATACTGAGACAAAGGGGAAACCACAGTCAGGTGGCTTGTGAGGGCTGTTCACAGCCCTAACCTGAACTACATTGACCAGAATGCTGCATGGAGAGGCAGGTAAGGTTTGTCAGAGAGACGAGATCGCTCTCCAGATGAGAGACTCGGGGTGATGCAGGCCAGGAGCTGTCAGTTAGCTTGCTTGCGCGTTGTGGCCTGCCTGTGAACTGCTTTAGGACAGTACTGCTGGCAGGCTGAATCCTTCGCTGCCAAATAGGAAAGACAAATAGGGCTTGGGATATCTGTCTAAAGTAGCACACGTCCGCCAACTGCTGTGCGAAACCCAGGGCTGAGGGGTGTGGTGCGTGCGGGACAGTGTTCGTGAGGACTCAGGAGGTCATAGTTCACAACAACTGGATTCCAAAGTGCCACAGGAAACCCTGAGATATGAACGCACCGGGAAAAAAGGTTATCTAGAATTTTGTGTAAAAATTTGAATCCTTCATAGATTGGTATTGTATGCTTACATGCTATTTTCTAAACCAAACCGTGTCCCATCCAGGCCCTCACATCCAAACCGTGTCCCATCCAGGCCCTCACATCCAAACCGTGTCCCATCCAGGCCCTCACATTCAAACCGTGTCCCATCCAGGCCCTCACATCCAAACCGTGTCCCATCCAGGCCCTCACATCCAAACCGTGTCCCATCCAGGCCCTCACATCCAAACCGTGTCCCATCCAGGCCCTCACATCCAAACCGTGTCCCATCCAGGCCATCACATTCAAACCGTGTCCCATCCAGGCCCTCACATCCAAACCGTGTCCAATCCAGGCCCTCACATCCAAACCGTGTCCCATCCAGGCCCTCACATTCAAACCGTGTCCCATCCAGGCCCTCACATCCAAACCGTGTCCCATCCAGGCCCTCACATCCAAACTGTGTCCCATCCAGGCCCTCACATCCAAACCGTGTCCCATCCAGGCCCTCACATCCAAACCGTGTCACATCCAGGCGCTCACATTCAAGTGTTGTCACATCCAAACAGTGTCACATCCAGGCCATGTCACATCCAAGCCCTCACATCCAAACCATACCTCTTATCTTCTCTTTCAAGCTTTCAGAATTAAAATCTGGTTCTAAGTGAGTCTTTAGCACTTCAGATAGCCAGAATGTTTTTATGGAAAAACAGTGAGCTTAGAATTATGCACAGGTCGCAATTTATTAATTAAATATTTTTACGACTTGCTTGGACTCTGTAAGTTAGGAGTGGTAACAGTTCTGACATAAAACATAGCGGCGGGATAAAATACGCAACATGATTTATTCCTGAGACCCTAGTGTCTGTTTAAATGTGTCATGTGTGCAGACAGAACGGGGTTCAAATGTCTCCCCGAATCTCCCCCAGGTGCTCTTAAAAATAGCGCGCTCCTTACATTTGTTGTAAATCCTATAGATAATAAAGCCAACATTTCTACACATACTCAGAGCTCTGTAATGCTTGTGGTTTTCTATAGTCATTGCGACTGTGGTTTGTTGTGTTTGACTGTGTATGTTTTGCAAGGGCTGTGAGGACCAGCAGACCTGAACTGGAACGAGAAGGTTAAGCTTCCCTCCTGACCCTGAAAGGAAGCATTCTGCCGTGTATTTTTGCAACCGACGTATTCAAAACAGAACGGCGGACACGGTATAGAGCGGTGTGCTTCTAGGCACTGAGTTTAAGCACAAATTAAATCAGACTGAGTCAATGGAAAAGAAACCAATGTGCAATACGTGAAGAATGAACTCTGGAGTTATTTAAACTGCCGTGTAGAACCTGACTCACAAAAACAACACACCGTGTCACAATTTACACCCCTCACCTTACATATGTCCCTCCGCTTTAGTAGTTAATGCTTCAAGAATATTATTCTACAAATAACTCCACCGTAGACGTGAAATGTTACATACAAGCACATAATTTGTACTTGTCACTTAGTATTGGCCCTACTCCCGCAGTTTGGCAGACAGACTCTGCACGCTAAAGGTGGGGCATGTGCTGTGAGCTGGCTTACTTTAGACTTCACCTGAAACTACCACGGAGACCAAGAACGGTTTCTTTCACGCAATCGTGGCTCAGCGTTTTATTGATTTTTTATTTTTTTTAAACCCGTCGCTGCTTTCCTCTAGTGACCCACTCACGGTTTAAAGTAGCCAGGTTGTCGAGTTCTCATTTGTGTTCTCAGGGTATCTTGTGGCTTTTGTTTCAAGTAATTGTAGCTACATCCTCATGGAGAACCAGGGATATTGATGCTTGGCTGGGGACACTTCACCAACTGTGCGAGCCAAAAGTGAATTTCTGCTTGCACGTTGCTTTCTACAGACAATCTAGCAATCCTGAAATATCATAAACGTCAGAATAGATTAGATTAGATTTTATCCCTGAGATTTTTATCTTTGCTCTTGCAGTTAACTCCAGATAAGATCTTTTTGAACGATGTTGAGCTCAATTATAAAAGGTGGAAAGAGTTCTTGCGGGGTACATGGTCAGCTGCCATTTTTCTTTCTATGTTCAATGAGGCACGACTGTATATCCCGTTCTGTCAGATCGCTATAGCTGTGAATGTTTTGTAAGACGAGTGTTCGCTGGCCTTGAGCTCGATGCTGGAAGCGTTTTAGAGATTTTTCTGTTTAATGTGGACGGGAGCCGGAGTTGCTGATCCTTGGAGGTTAGATGTGGTTTTCAGTGAGCAAAATGATGAATTCTTCTCATGGAACTACCCTACCACACCAGGGCATTTCTGCTGTGTCACAGAATATGATTGTATTGTCCATTTTAGACAAGCAATACACCCCCTTCACATCAAAGCTTACATTTGGCGTGCCTGCATAGTGCCGTAAATAATATTAAAAAATCAAAATCAAAATAAAAGCTCTTCAAAAGGCTTTATCTTATCAGTAAACTGCAGAAACAAGGGGTCCTGATGCCACACAGCTGTAGATTTGATTATGTTAAAGCTGCTGTTATATTATGTTATTATCTTCTGGTTAACAAATAAGTTAATATAGTTTAATACTAGATTCAACTTTTCATGTGTTTATGAACAGCATCTCCATTTTTAAAAAATATCTAAAATAGGATGAGTCCGATTTTATTGGATTCTATTTTATATGGTTGCGTGTAAAATGTGCTCATATCAACAAGGTGAATATACATACTGCACATTCAATATACTGTATGAAATAAAGCCATAGGCATGCATTTATTTGATATATCATACGTGCAATTATATATTAGCTGCCATTGTATGTGTATTTACTCTAAATAAAGTTTTAAACCTTTTTGCAGATGAAGAGGGTCTAAGATCTGAAAGCGATTCATGTAATTTGTATCAATTTGAAATGTAACAGAGCAAGACATCCACAGGAGAGAAACTTTTCACTTTTGGAATGTTATGGCAATAAGCCATATCCCCATATGATAATCACACATTAAATGTATGCATTCTGGCCTGCTGCCGAGTTTGTAGCTTTCACATTGTAGTCCCGTGTGTTTTTCTACTACAGATTTATATTTCGGACTTCACAATTGATCGCATGAAGTGCTTTTCAAAAGTATGTAAGTTATTAACTCCGTTTTAGCCGTAATGTGTGGTCCAAAGTGGAGAATAAGCATTGTCCAAGCGTTGTGTAAGAGTTAGCCGTCAGTCACTCTCTTTGTCAATCACTGTCTCCCACTCTTTTCTCTTTCTGTTTCCCACTGGAGATTCTGGCTTTGTCCTGCAGAACTAGTCTACTCTCTCTCTCTCTCTCTCTCTCTCTCTCTCTCTCTCTCTCTCTCTCTCTCTCTCTCTCTCTCTCTCTCTCTCTCTCTCTCTCTCTCTCTCTCTCTCTCTCTCTCTCTCTCTCTCTCTCTCTCTCTCTCTCTCTCTATCTCTCTCTATCTCTCTCTCTCTCTCTCTCTCTCTCTCTCCCTCTCTCCTCATTTACTCCTTTTTTTCTGTCCCCATTTCCTCTTTATCAACTCACTGTTCCCTTCCAGATGGTTCTCCACCACCTTCAATAAACAAAAATTCTCCCATTCAGTCTAATTAGTGATGCGCAGTAATTGGCTCTCTGGCTAATTGGCCGCCTCAAAAGCACAACCCCAAGAGGGCCAGTCACTTCCACATTCCAAATGAGATTCCTTTTTAAATAACGAAAGCGGACAAGGGTTTTCTGTTTCCTGCAGAACACGACAAATGACCTCATGCCAGTGACTAGCTTTAAAAAAAAAAAAGCCTTTTCTAAAGAGTGTGATCTACCATTAGAGCAAAAAAAATCCAGCCCCTTTAATGTCTAAGAAATGACATGATTAGGGAAAAAAAGCTTTATAATGCTAATATACAGTACCTGAAAGCTTTATAATGCTAATATACAGTACCTGAAAGCTTTATAATGCTAATATGCAGTACCTGGAAACTGTATATTTATTTCTGGGATATTTGCAGTAATGGTGCAATTGAACAATTTGCTTTTTGTCAAAGCATTTAATTTCCGATCAACAGGTATCCAAATAGTGATAAAGTCAGCAGGAAAATATGTCCATATAAGACGTTTCAATTATATTATATATATGTTATATTTGACAAAATATGTAACTAACACCAATTTTCTACCCATTACAAGACTGTTTTATAAAATATAAAAATATATATTTTTCTGCTATACAGAAAGTCATCCATTGGTGCTAGTTTTATAACCCTTTTTTAAATATTTCTACAAAAAACTGCACATCTCTGTCTCGCATAGAATGGCATTCTCAGCAATACAAGGCAAAGAGTACAGTACATCAGGTTAAGAGCACTGCTCGGCTACCCGTTAATATAACCTTAATGTGTCCACCAGAATTAAGACATATGTAAGCGTGTTCCCTTCATAGAAGAACAGTTTTTCTGGGGTACGGGCTGCTGTGCTCTTTGGGTGTAATTCTACAGTAAAAGTGGCACGAAAAGCAGTGTAGGTCAAAAGGCGCTAAAGTAGCAAATCCCTGGGAAATGAAAACATGGAAACGATCACTCTTTTTTTGCTGTCTGTTTGAGTGGCTGTTTTTGGGATAGGAAGACGCGACTTCCCCAAGTGGATTCCACCTGCATACAGGAGCATGAAAAAAGTGTTTTTATTTTATTCTACTCTTATTTTTATTATTAACTCTGATAAAGTGCAATTCACTCTGATGGTGTAAATTCTGTCTGATGTTGATCTTGTTGAATTAACACTGAACTGCTGTGTACAATAGTAAGAACACTAATTGAATAGCAGTTTTGTTATGGTTATGTTGCTCATGGTTATTGGGATGTGCTGTAGATGACTGTGACTGTGTGGGGTGTTGTTACCTGAAGTCTGACTGTGACTGTGTGGGGTGTTGTTACCTGGAGTCTGACTGTGACCATGTGGTATGGCGTTACCTGGAGTCTGACTGTGACTGTGTGGGGTGTTGTTACATGGAGTCTGACTGTGACTGTGTGGGGTGTTGTTACATGAAGTCTGAAACTGTGACCGTGTGGTGTGGCGTTACCTGGAGTCTGACTGTGACTGTGTGGGGTGTTGTTACCTGAAGTCTGACTGTGACTGTGTGGGGTGTTGTTACCTGGAGTCTGACTGTGACTGTGTGGGGTGTTGTTACATGAAGTCTGACACTGTGACCGTGTGGTGTGGCGTTACCTGGGGTCTGGGTGGCATGTCCACTGGAAAACTGCATAGGAATACAGAGGTCGTTATCGATGGGGAACTTGTCACACTGGAGCATCTCGGGCCAGGGGAAGCCGTACGTCTCCATGACGGGCGCGCAGCCGTCCCGCACCGCCTCGCAGAGCGAGCGACAGGGGTAGATGGGTCGGTCCAGGCAGACGGGCGCGAACAGCGAGCACAAAAACACCTGCGTGTCGGCGTGGCAACGCTTGGCCAGGAGCGGCACCCAGCTTCCCGCCTGCTGCTTGACCTCGGGCATGGACTCGTGCTCCAGCAGGTTGGGCAGACGCATCTTCTTGTAGCCAACGTTGTGACACAGCCGCAGGTCGGCGGGAATGTCCACGCACTGCGGCTGCTTGGTGTAGAAGCGCCCGTTGTGGAAGTTGTCCGACTGCCAGCTGTAGTAGTCGTACTCTTCGGCGGCGGCGATGGCGGTGGATGAAGTGAGGAAGAGGAGGGTTAGGGCGAAGGTGGCGGCCTCGGCTGGCGAGGCCTGGCTTCGTTGTCTCGCCATGTTCGGAGGGGAAAAAAAGTGCGTCAGGCTGAAGGGGGAAAATTTAACTCTTAGGATAGAGAAACGGTAAAGTTTTGGACAGTTTGGCCCCTGGCCTAGTGTCAGAGCTGCGGAGTGGATCCTCTGTCTCTGGGAGAATATTGGATCCAGGTGGATCAGAGCGGAAGGTAGATGATTGGGTCCAGGTGGATCAGAGCGGAAGGTAGAGGATTGGGTCCAGGTGGATCAGAACGTAAGGTAGAAGATTGTGTCCAGGTGGTCTGTGCAAAAAATATTTAATTATGTCCAGGTGGATCAGAACATATTAGATCCAGGTAGGTCCGTGCATAAGGTAGAATATTAGATCCAGGTAGGTTCGTACATAAGAGAAAATATTATATCCAGGTAGATCCGTGCGTAAGTCCCCAGGCTTGGTGCAGCTCCTGGGCTTAGCACAGCTCTCAGGTGCCCGTCAGGGGGAGCGAGCGGAAGAGTATCACCACAGCTCTCAGGTGCCAGTCAGGGGGAGCGAGCGGGAGAGTATCACCACAGCTGAGCTCTGCTCTGTCTCACAGACACACACCTACAGTATAAGAGCAGTGGATCTGACTGGCTGCCGGCCGCCCTTGCAGGGCTGAGATTACAGCACAACTCCCACAGGCTTTCCCCCACAGCCCCTGAGTCATGCCTCGGCCAATCACTTTAGAGAAGGCGGGGCCCGTGTCCTCCTGGACACTCCCACTCTTTCAGGCTGTCTGCAGTCATTGGCTGTTCTGGAGCAAAATGCCTGTGGACTGCACTCTCTTTCCCCTTTCTTAAAATTCCTTCTTCTTTTTCTAACCCTCTGGTACATAAACACACATACACACACACACACACACACACACACACACTATCTACCCATTCACCCACAGGTCTGTGCTATATATGGAGGTAAACAGCTGGGAGTGAAATGTTTTCAGCGCATGGAGAATAAGAGAATCTACAGGTTGTCAGGTTGTCTGGCTGTGCTGTATGCCGTATACTAATATGAGCACTGGGTGTGAATAGAGTGCCTCTCTGTCTGTCACACGGTGGGACCCAGTCACACAGTGGGCCTCAGTCGTCCCTGCAGTGGCACCCAATGAAGAGGTTCTAAAATGTGGTTTTTCCTACAGAAACCAAAAAAATAATAAAAACTGCCAAATTTTTCACTTCCAAATTACATCCACTGAGAACCTCCCAGAGTCCAGACACGGATGCCATTTCAAAAACACATTTAAAATATGTATTTGGATGCATTTAATTTATAATACATGTTACTCACCTCTTTTTTTGTTTGCTTTATACCTCTTTTCCACTTTTAAAAGGCAAGCTACAAATCCATCATTGTAGTTTATAGATCCATGTATTTGGTAGGAATTTTGTACGTCTCTAAAATATGCATGTTATTGTATTTTCTTTTTGCCCATCCCTGTCTGTTCTATTAATTTAACAGAATGCTCTCAAACATGTATCTCCCAGGGAGGGCATGTATCTCCCAGGGAGGGCAGGTATCTCCCAGAGAGGGCAGGTATCTCCCAGAGAGGGCAGGTATCTCCCAGAGAGGGCATGTATCTCCCAGGGAGGGCATGTATCTCCCAGGAAGGGCATGTATCTCCCAGAGAGGGCAGGTATCTCCCAGAGAGGGCAGGTATCTCCCAGAGAGGGCATGTATCTCTCAGGGAGGGCATGTATCTCCCAGGAAGGGCATGTATCTCCCAGGAAGGGCATGTATCTCCCAGGGAGGGCATGTATCTCCCAGAGAGGGCATGTATCTCCCAGGGAGGGCATGTATCTCCCAGTGAGGGCATGTATCTCCCAGGGAGGGCATGTATCTCCCAGTGAGGGCATGTATCTCCCAGGGAGGGCATGTATCTCCCAGAGAGGGCATGTATCTCCCAGGGAGGGCTTGTATCTCCCAGAGAGGGCATGTATCTCCCAGGGAGGGCATGTATCTCCCAGAGAGGGCATGTATCTCCCAGGGAGGGCATGTATCTCCCAGGAAGGGCATGTATCTCCCAGGGAGGGCTTGTATCTCCCAGAGAGGGCATGTATCTCCCAGGGAGGGCATGTATCTCCCAGGGAGGGCTTGTATCTCCCAGAGAGGGCATGTATCTCCCAGGGAGGGCATGTATCTCCCAGAGAGGGCATGTATCTCCCAGGGAGGGCTTGTATCTCCCAGAGAGGGCATGTATCTCCCAGGGAGGGCATGTATCTCCCAGAGAGGGCATGTATCTCCCATAGAGGGCTTGTATCTCCCAGAGAGGGCATGTATCTCCCAGAGAGGGCATGTATCTCCCAGGGAGGGCATGTATCTCCCAGAGAGGGCATGTATCTCCCAGAGAGGGCATGTATCTCCCAGGGAGGGCTTGTATCTCCCAGAGAGGGCATGTATCTCCCATAGAGGGCATGTATCTCCCAGGGAGGGAATGTATCTCCCAGAGAGGGCATGTATCTCCCAGAGAGGGCATGTATCTCCCAGGGAGGGCTTGTATCTCCCAGAGAGGGCATGTATCTCCCATAGAGGGCTTGTATCTCCCAGGGAGGGCATGTATCTCCCAGGAAGGGCATGTATCTCCCAGGGAGGGCATGTATCTCCCAGGGAGGGCATGTATCTCCCAGAAAGGGCAGGTATCTCCCAGGGAGGGCATGTATCTCCCAGGGAGGGCATGTATCTCCCAGAGAGGGCATGTATCTCCCAGGGAGGGCATGTATCTCCCAGGGAGGGCATGTATCTCCCAGAGAGGGCAGGTATCTCCCAGGGAGGGCATGTATCTCCCAGGGAGGGCATGTATCTCCCAGAGAGGACATGTATCTCCCAGGGAGGGCATGTATCTCCCAGGGAGGGCATGTATCTCCCAGGGAGGGCTTGTATCTCCCAGAGAGGGCATGTATCTCCCATAGAGGGCTTGTATCTCCCAGGGAGGGCATGTATCTCCCAGGAAGGGCATGTATCTCCCAGGGAGGGCATGTATCTCCCAGGGAGGGTATGTATCTCCCAGAGAGGGCAGGTATCTCCCAGGAAGGGCATGTATCTCCCAGGGAGGGCATGTATCTCCCAGAGAGGGCATGTATCTCCCAGAGAGGACATGTATCTCCCAGGAAGGGCATGTATCTCCCAGGGAGGGCATGTATCTCCCAGAGAGGGCATGTGTCTCCCAGAGAGGGCATGTATCTCACAGGGAGGGCATGTATCTCCCAGAGAGGGCAGGTATCTCCCAGGGAGGGCTTGTATCTCCCAGAGAGGGCAGGTATCTCCCAGGGAGGGCTTGTATCTCCCAGAGAGGGCATGTATCTCCCATAGAGGGCTTGTATCTCCCAGGGAGGGCATGTATCTCCCAGAGAGGGCATGTATCTCCCAGGGAGGACAGGTATCTCCCAGAGAGGGCATGTATCTCCCAGGGAGGGCAGGTATCTCCCAGAGAGGGCAGGCATCACCCAGGTTCATTTGCTCAATAGTGACCCCTCTGGTCAATAAATGATAATGCACAGTCTACCTGCCTGCAGCAGGGCTATATCACCTGCATTGGCTGCTATAGGGCAGGTAGCTGAACACAGAGGATATAAGGGTCAGCTGCACATTAATATGCACCTTTCTGAATTATGAATTATTGAAGGCCTTACAGTTGGCATTCAAAAACTAGGGAATCAAAACTATATTATTATTATTATTATTATTATTACAATAAGGAAACAAGGAGAAACACACTGCAGTAATGTTTGTCAGACTGTGTTTGGCTGTGCTAGCCTGTTTCAGTCATCTGTCTGTCAGACTGTGTTTGACTGTTCTAGCCTGTTTCAGTCACCTGTTTGTCAGGCTGTGTTTGGCTGTGCTAGCCTGTTTCAGTCACCTGTTTGTCAGACTGTGTTTGGCTGTGCTAGCCTGTTTCAGTCAACTGTATGTCAGACTGTGTTTGGCTGTGCTAGCCTGTTTCAGTCACCTGTATGTCAGACTGTGTTTGGCTGTGCTAGCCTGTTTCAGTCACCTGTATGTCAGACTGTGTTTGGCTGTGCTAGCCTGTTTCAGTCACCTGTTTGTTAGACTGTGTTTGGCTGTGCTAGCCTGTTTCAGTCGCATGCAGTATTTGTTAACTTACACCCTGAGAATAACTGATTTGGGGTGTTTTTTCAGATTAAACTAAACTGCTAGAGACGTCATGGGCCAGACATTTTAATCAATAATATCAAGCCATCAAAGCAGGAGCATGATAGAGCAAGGGCATGGAAACCTGGGGAGGTTTGACTCATCTTTGGGCTTTTAAGCATATCGCTAATATGACTTCTGTAATGAGCCCAGTTATGATTTACTGATCATAAGAAGTCACAACAAAATCATGCTACATTACCCTCATGAAGTTTTTCTATCAGAATTGATTCCAGGAAAGCTAAGTCCAGGCAAATAAACTTTAAATTATATAAATTCAGCTGTGTGCTATGGAAGCTGAGATTAAAAGGACGATGTGCTCCCGGACGTCTCCCGAAGTCTCCTAATGGCGGATCACAGGTGCCGATAAGCATTGAACTAAAGAACTAAATGCTGTCTATTGCTGGCCGAAATCCAGATGTGAGTCTGGTACAATAAAATACATTCTAACTGATAAGCAAATCGGTCCATTCTGAAATTCTTACGGTACTTATTGACCGGTGTTTCCAAGGGGTGCCAAATGGAAAGCCACAAAATCGGAAGCGGTCAGCCTCAATCCGGCCAAAAATATAAACTTGCTACAAAAGAGAAGGCTGGTTCAGCAGAATACAACTGGGGTGAGTAACAAGTGAGGTGAGTTAGCACACTATTCCAGCCTTGCCAGTGATCTGATACAGTTTTATGGAAAAAGAAGCTGTTGGCAGCAGCTAATTATTCATTCATAAATGTCAATAATTATGTCATATTCATGGGACGGCACACAGAGATCATGTGGGGTGTGGGTTGAAGGCTGCAGGGGTATGTTGGAGGAAGGATTGGCAGTGATGTCACACTTGCAGTAACTCTCTCAAAAATGCCATTTGTGACCCGACTTGGACCCCATTCTACTTTGTTTGGATTCTGTGGGTTGATTACACCCCTGAACCCCCCCCCCCAGAGAGAAATTCAGTGGATTTCCCCTACAAGGAGCCCGGCAGTGTGCTTAAACTCCAGGATATAACCATTATAGTTTTCATCTGAGCGAGAGAGAATGTGTCCAGTCCTGCCCTTCAGTGCCCAAATTGTGTTGCAAGAGGATTGAGAAATCTGTTCAATCTTTGCTCCTGTGCAGATCAATAAAGTGCTTTTAATAATCAATGGACCTTAATCTTTGTTGATGAGCTGCAGAAATTTTACCGAGGCAAATCTTTCGGAAGGTTGCTATCTTGACAAGTGGCAGACGGGTATGTTGCACTTCAAAGGTGGGTCCAGGTGGGTCCAGGTGGTCTGATCCAAAGGTGCTCGGAGTCACTTAAACCCAATTATCTCTAACACCTGTTACACCACAGGGAATTATTCATAATGTATAAATAAGCACCTGTAATGCTTACATTTACCAATGCATGGGTTATTACCATTTATGAGAGTACCAGCAGTATGGTGAGAAGAGACAAAGCAAGTCGTGTTTGAGGTATAATATAATATATATAATATATAATATAAAAGTGGAAACAAACAGATTACTCAGCTTTATTCCTAAAAACCTGTTATTGTTTTTTTGTTTTGTTTTTTTAAACGTGTTTGTGTATTGACCAAATGCTGATGCTGTTCAATTCTGGAAAATGTGATGTCGATGGTTCGAATCCGTCCGCGCGATCTTTGTCGCATGTCTCTCTCCCGCTCTCCCGCTCCCCCGCTCCCCATTCTTCCTGTCTCTCCACTGCGCTGTCCAATAAAGCTGAAAAAGTCCAAAAAATATTTTTTAAAGAAGAGGAATTCAATTATTTTTTAAAACTAGTTTTTATTCAAGTTTTAAATTGAACTTTTTTTGATAGTTTTGCTCCCAGTGGGGCGACTCATTGCTCATTGGCACTGTGCTCGCAGATACAGTATACATTATTTAAAAATGCTCAGTTATCATGAATAAATAACGGATTGTTAGGAGTCCTGAAGTGAAGCCCTCTTCCTGTCTATGAGACAGGCCCAGTCTGTTTATCCCTTATCCCTAGGGTGCCTGTTTATCCCTTATCCCTAGGGTGCCTGTTTATCCCTTATCCCTAGGGTGCCTGTTTATCCCTTTGAGGAGTAGGCTTTTCACAACTTACTCTTCAAGGAGTATTTTAGAACTCCGTTGCTTTCCATTACCAGCTGTGTTTATTACATCAGCATTAGAATGTTCAGTTAAGAACATTCTAATCACAGATTAGTGACCTTATACCTCAAAGGGTTAAGTTTGCGAGTCCGACCCTGGTGCTCTTTTTCCAAAGGGAAGTAGTGAGCAGCCCTGTCAGAATAAACAAGACACACGCTACTACAGTAACTACCAACTACAGTACTAATCCACTTTGGAAAAGGATTGCAACCATTTTTTTTCCGACCAAATGCCAAAAACACAAAGCCAATGTTATACGTTATTAAATGGACAGTTCACAGCCTGGGTTTTTAACAAAATATGAATGGACTATAGTGTAGGTTTTTGCTTTACAATAGCAGGTATATGGCATTTGGGCTGTTTGTGTTCTCCGTTTCAGCAGGGGGTCCATGGACCACTTGGGGTCTTTGAAGGTACTTTGGGGGTTTCCTGGCCAGCCTCATAACGAATTGTAGAAGTCCTGTTAATTACAGGAAAGTCTTTTATTATTTATATTTTGGTGATAACAACCAATCATATCACAGTATTAATATTTAAAGGTTGCCCTACACCAGTCTCTTAAAAACAATGATAATATATTAGAGGGATGGCAAATGTATTTTTGTTAAAAATATAAAATTCCCACAAATAATATATATCTAATATCTCTATTTAATGCATCTTAAACTCACACGCATGCACACACACACAGTATAATGTTTCCTTTCATCGGAGGGGAAATTAAATTGTTAAAATGTTTTATTGACAGACCTACTAAACACACAATAAAGTGAATAGGCATTACAAAGCAGATTCATGAACACTTGATAAGTCCAAACAAACATATTCTCTGCGTTTTGGTTTCTTAAGGAATTATCCAGGGTACCATTTCACCAAGATTTCTGACCCTACGCTCGACCGAGTCCAAGTCCTGTATTTTGAAAGGGTTTGTGCCAGAACCCCCCGTGATACCCCCCCCCCCCCCCCCCCACTCCGCGCGCGGTAGAGCGACATCATTGAAAAGCATTTCCAAGCTCTATCTGTCATACTAATGACAACCTGTCACCACGGAGACCAGGGAATAACTGCAGCGAAAATACAAAAAGATGATTAACAGGAGGGAAAAGCACTACGTGATTTGGAAAATAAGGGAATCCTGATTGTTTCCATTGTCAGTGTGAGCGGCAGGATTCTGGCCACAAAAGGGCTCATTATGGGATGTTTGCATCAGTACAAGGTCAGTGCAAGGTCAAAGCAAGGGTCACATGATCCTGGTCACTGTAAGGAGTTGCAGTTACTGCTCTGCCATTGGCACACACTCATCATATACCCAACACACACTCATATTCCCAACATACACTCATATATCCAACACACACTCATATACCCAATACACACTCATATACCCAACACACACTCATATACCCAACACACACTCATATACTAGACACACACTCATATACTAGACACACACTCATATACCCAACATACACTCATATACCCAACACACACTCATATACCCAACACACACTCATATACCCAACACATACTCATATACCCAACACACACTCATATACCCAACACACTCATATACCCAACACACACTCATATACCCAACACACGCTCATATACCCAACACACACTCATATACCCAACACACACTCATATACTCAACATACACTCATATACCCAACACACACTCATATACCCAACACACACTCATATACCCAACACACACTCATATACCCAACATACACTCATATACCCAACACACACTCATATGCCAAACACTTGTTCCTCTGCCAAACACACCATTGGGACCGTAGCGCCCAGCTGCAATTAAACTTCCAATGCTGATTTTAGTTTTTCCATTTCGTTGAGGGTACAGCGTAGCTTATTACCTGTTGTTTATTTTTTTTACAACATTTTCTGCTCATTTTTATCAACTGTGCCAGTCATTTTGGACGCCAGCCTCTAGTGAACAGTGATGACAGATCAAGAGGTACCTGGGGCTATCTGTCCTGTCAGAGAAGCCAATCAGAGATGTTTGGAACGTGACATTTCCCCCTCGACTGCCAGAGTGCGACCCACAAAAACCGAGACAAGCCCGGGGCCTAAACGGACGTCAGCCTGCCAAAGAGATGGACAAACACGTCACCGTGGAAACCGTGACAGGTGTTCACTGCCTGGAGATTTGTGTCTGACGCTCAGGACAGGCGCTGTTGTGTACTTCCTCAGAAAGTCAAACATGGGAGGGAGGCTTGGCACAGTGGAGCCAGAGACGTCCATTACCGCGTCAGCGGTCTGTGTCAGAATCGTACAAAGGTGCTAAAACTCACGCTGCCAGAGTGTGTGCTTGTACGTGGGTATATGTTGTACGTCTCACTGTTAAGGCATTCCTGGATATTGTACCGGGACTGTAAAGTTCATAGTTTTAAAAATGTATTTTGTGAGACAGAATATGAGTCGTGTGCTCCCTCTGTATATTATTGTGATTTTCTTCAGCATGATTACATTTCACAGAAAGTTTATGACTTTGTTCATATTGTCATACTGTCATATTGTCATATTGTCATACTGTCATACTGTCATACTGTCATACTGTCATATTGTCATACTGTCTATGTGCTACCACCTGTTGCAGCTCACCTGTGATCTTAGTCTATGTGCTATCGCCTGTTACAGCTCACCTGTGATCTTGGTTTATGTGCTATCACCTGTTTCATCTCACCTAGTTAGGCATCAGATTTAATCGTTCGTCTCCTCCAAACAGTTTGTACAGCAGTAGTGATGGCAGAGAGCAGAAACATTCGCCATTTGTAAATGTATTTTTTATATTTATATTTATTAGGGCTTATAGTGGACAGCACAGTGTAGAGAGACAGGAAGAATGTGGACAAGAGCGAGAGGGAGAGACAAATGTGACAAAGATTGCGCTCTACACCCATTTGTAAATAATATTTACCAATTTATATATATATATTTTTCTTCTTTTTCTTCTGGATCATGTATGAATCCCCACAAAGCGTTTGATATGCTTTATTAATGCTTTAGTCACGAGTGCCTCGGTAAGACACATCCCTGTCAGAGAACACGTCTGACCCTTGATCCTGTTGAACAGTGTGTGCCGAACATCATTTTGGGCTAAGAAAAACATGGACGGAGAGGACACCTCCTTCCCCTTAGCTCCAGCAGACGAACGAAGCATCGGACCTGAGCTGGTGTTTGCAGTTCATAAATCCAGAACTTTCCGAGGTGTCTCTGACAGTGCGGGAAGGGGGGAACCACAGAACATGAGGAAAGCATTCCGTGTTTGCCTTTCCCGTTTTACTTCCAAGCAGAGCTGCATCCTCGGGCCCCTGTTGGACCCTGGGAGGACCCCGGGAGGACCCCAGCAGAACTCACCTGGGACTCCACTGGGAAACTGAAGAGATTTTTCTCATCAAGCATCACATGGATTCTCTGAAAGTAACCGGGCTCAATCTGCCAAGTAAAACAAACAGTACAAGCACAAGATGGAGGGGGGGGGGGGGGGGGGCGGGGGTGGATCCTAGCAACAGTACGTTTGTGAAGTGAAGCAGATTATCATGTTGTTTCATAATTTAATAGCATTTTTACTGCATGTTGATTGGCTCCCGTGTCTTGACCTCCCGCACAGCGACTGCAGAGAGGCGGTTGACCTTGCTTTATGTGCGTCGAGGTCATCCTGATATTTGGTTATTTGGATATTTGGTCACTGTGACTTTGATCAAGGTTGTTTCTCGTTTGTGTTTATCCCATCCCAGAACGCACAACTGCGCAAACGGACATAGGGACATTTACTCAACGCTTCACTCATGACCTTTGACCCTCGCACCATGCCCTGCTCACGGGGCAGTCGGGGCGGGCAGGTTTTAGGTGGATGAGCGCACCCCGTCTGTTCCTCTGTCTCACATCTGCCATTCACCACCCTTCTGGGCCTGGAGGATGGTTGAAATTCCAGGGGCATAAATCTCCTCAACGGCTCTCATCTGACAAATATACCTGCCGTATGGAACGTAGTGCCGGCATACCAGCAACGTTACAGGCACTATGGCCTACCCTAACCCCTAGAATGACCCTCAGGTCCATAACTCCTGCTTTAAAAGCCACATTCCGACAGCCATTAATGTCGGTATCAATCTCTGAGGGTTGTGACCTTTACTGAGCTGTCCTCTAGTGCTTTCAGGAAGTTCAGACGCGTCTGAAGATTAAAAAAACGTGGGATATAAACTAGAGGGCAGGATTGCCCTTCAGGCTTTGAAACATCCTGGTCTGTGCATTTCTGTGTGAGGGTCGACGGTACCGTAGAACCGCTCCTGAATTACTTCTGACAATGTGCGAAAGCTTCTTGAGTAAGGCTTCTGTTTCGACGTTTGAGAGTTGTGGTCAGAGCGTGTTCTGTTCTTGTTCTCGCGTACGTTCCGGGACCTCAGGCTGCGCGTTTCTGCCTCTAAATCTCCAAAGGCTTAAAAGGATCTGCACTCCTGCAGGATGACTTTCCCTGCTAATGGTTTTTCTTCCCTTTCAGCAGAACTGCTTGGGTGTGTCTTAGCCCTCGTCCGTGTGCATCGGCGGCACGCTTACACGTTGCTAAGGGCCTGATTTACACACGCAAAACCAATAACATGACTAATGATTGGTGCAAAACCAATAACATGACCAATGATTGGTCATGGTATTATTTTTTTGCACCAATCATTGGTTGTGTTATTAGTTCTGCGTGTGCTAAATGTCTTTTAGGCCCTAAGAAAACATTCTGAGCAGAAATTAAGGAGGGGTTAAGGGGGTTAAGGAGGGGTTAAGGGGGTTAAGGAGGGATGTGTGGCAGTCTGATCAGCACTAACACAAATGCTCCACTGAAATTAAAAATGTTCATTGGCTGCTGTTGCTCACTGGATTCTTTCCACAGCAGAGTTCTCAAACACCTATCCCAGAGGGCCGTGCTGTCTGTGGGTTTCGTGGTTTAGTATGAGAAACAGTTTAGGCCTGAGAAACAACGGGTGATGACCAGCAACGCCGGAATGTGTTTTAAGAGTGGGGGGGGGTCTAAGATGTGATAACTGGACAAATATATTCATACGGTATACCCAGTCGCTTACTAATGGAACATCCATGTTCAGAATATTATACGAGTGGTAATGATGCACAATTTGGCCAATTTGTGGGCGATAATGGCAAAGAAAAACAGAAAACACTGACTTCCTATAAGAAAAAACTTGAGCAAAAAGCTTCAGTAACTTCACTAAAATATCACAAGATTAAAAGCAAATCGGCAAATCGGCAACCTAAAAATGCATTTATACGTTTTGACACTCTCTGTGCTGATAGAACTCAGTTAAAATACTGATCCTCCATACAGTTAGCAGAGCCGCTGTTAACGGGTAGTTAGCCTCATCTTCCAACAACCTCATCATACGCATTTAAATGCTGAAACACACCAAAAACCAGCAGGCACTGCAACCCTCCTGGATTACAGATCCAACCGCCTGCTCCAGAATATCTATGCTAATGAGCTGCAGGATGCATTTCTGTTCTCTGCCACTAGAGGGCGAGGAGAAGAAGGAGATTCGCACAGCAGCCACCCCCAGACCTTCCGGAATGTTTTCGGTTTGGAATGGAAGGCCTCATCACCAGGGAGACCTCGATGCGAACCTGAAATAGGAATGTGGAGAGAATGCTTGCCAGGCAAAGCCATGCACCGTTTTACAAGGGGCGAAAGTGTAATTTAATGCCATTCTCATCAAAAGAATTTAATCACTCAGTGCGTACTAGGCGGCAATTTTACATTCCGCTCAATATGTGCGCTACTCACCGTGGCGGAAATCAGTGATGTGATCAGAGGAAACGCGCAGCCCGAACCTTTTGTAAACGGCAATGAGCAAGTTCAGCCGCATAATTACCGCCTCGCTCGATGGTGAACTTTATCCGTTTCAGCTGCCGCCAGATCGCATCGAGGGAGGAAATGTACCGCGAGCGCATTCAGCGCACAGAAACGATTCAATATTTACAGCAGTGTGCTCTGGGCCGGCCCGGGCAGTGATAATGGCCTTAATAAATGTGTTCTGTGGGGAACTCTCAAAGACAGCGCGCTTCATTCATGAAAATGTATTTGCTGCGAGGTTTTCTGTGACCTCAAGGTGTGGGGCACCTGACTGATATTTATATTCAGGGTGTATGAGTGAGTATAGCGCTGGACTGGCTTCTGTGCCGCAGCAGCAATACAATGGAGCATTGGCTCTGAGAGTCCTGAACACGAACAGTCCTGAACACTAAGGCCGTGTCCAAATCAGCTCCCTTCCATACTATTAAGTAGGCTTGTTGAGTAGACAGGACGAGAAAGTCGTTAAGTAGGCAAACTTTTTAAAAAATGTAGTATACTTAAAACCCCCATATGATATACTTACTTCTGGGGGTTTTGCTGAGTATATTCGGGAGCACACTTTTCAAGAAGTACGCAAACATTTTGGTGCATAAATATGACGCGCAGCTTCGCTGACGGTTTCTTTCAATAACAACAAAAGCAGCACGTGACATGGCCGCACAAGGGTGGGGCGTCTTACGACACTTACGACACACCACAATACGGTTGGAAAATAGTATAGAGGATTTATTTATTTTGCGTACTGCATGTCGCATACTAAACAGTACGCAGCTGCCAGTACACTGCACACAAGAGACAGGACACAGTTGATAGGACTGTGACACAGCCTGAGGCTGAACATTTCTGAACACGAAAAGCACTGAACGCTGAGGAGGGGGAAAAAACTACAAGACACAACAATATACAAAAATTAATAAATAAATGTTAACGTTACGTTATGTGTCTGTGTGCCTTTCACATGCAGCCAGAGTAAAATGAATGAGCATTGATTATTTTGGACAGAGGAATCATCCTTAATCTAATGTGCAGGATTTTAGCCGCTGTGAAATCAACTGCATATGCATTGCCAGGAAGTCATTACCATTCTATCATTTTTATTAGTGGGCTTCTTTTCTGTATCCTTCTATCGCTAGTAAAAATGAAATGTGATGTTAAATGCACCAAATAATCCGTAAACATTTCCTCTGTGTCTGTGGAATTAGCCTGTCAACATAAATTTAAAGGATATTAGAGGCGATTTAGTCAGAAATAACTGGAGACATCAGCATTAGGCAAGTGAGGTAACGTTTCAAACGACTGATCAAGCTACTTAGACTAAGCCCTGGGACTAGACCAAGTCCTGACGCTGGCACAAAATTAATCTTCAATATTTTCTGGCTTTCCTAGGTTGGAATTACAAAGGGAAAAATGACAGCTTACTCATGTATCTGTCTGGAATATTCATCAAAACAAATGTATATAATTTTCAAACACTTGAAAAGAAAAACATTCAGGCTGCACATACATTTTAAATATATCTTAAATGTGTCTTCAATAAAGCATACTTTTAGGAATAGTTGTTTGTGGGTGACTGTAGGTGGTCTTCAGAGGGACAGGCTAAAATGAAACAATTAAAAAATAAACACAAATAATTGTATTTTTCCAAATGAGGTCCCTGCAGCAGGGTATAGATCCTGGTAGTTTGGGGAAGGTATTTACTTTTACACCTAATCGTATTATTGCCAGACTAAGATGAACCAAAGGCCTTATCTCCTGACCCTTGGTTCAGAAGAGCTATCCCCCAATCTTAAGAGTTGATGATCTACTGCTCTTCTCAACAAATCTGAGCTCATGAAGACGTGAGGCTTAAAGTTTATCTCCTTGGGCTGAGCCTTGTAGATGGGGCAGCTTTTATTGCTAGACAGCGATGACCCAGTGACATTTCCCATCTTTTAGCACCTGCTGGTTCACTGATAACGGGATTTAGCCAGCCCAGAACTCTCAAAATGAAATAAAATATATGAACAATAAAAAGGCATTTTACACACTTTAACGAGGTCAAAGGGTAAATTATCAGAGCGGGGGATAGTACCTGTATTGTAATATCCACCTCGGCAGTACATACTCAACGTGTATACTCAACAGTACATACTCAACAAGGTGATTAATCAGCGGCTTTGCTGTGAAAGGGTTTGATCAAAATAGCAGAGGTTTCCCCCTCTTCTACCACCAGCACTTCATTTTCTTTCATTTGGGGGGAGGTGAGGCTTCACAAGACCCAAAAGGGGTGGAGCTACCAGTCACTAACTCATTTCAATCATTGATTGTGTTTTTTTTTGCCGTAGGGACCATTTGCCATTGGTCAAAACAAGTGCGTGATTGACAGCTCGTTGTAGCCCTGCCCGATATCGACTTTGCAAAATTTCTGCCACCCAGCAGATCTGCCACCCAGCACAAACACGGACGTTCGCCCACAGCGTGCCAGCGAGCTGCCATTTCCAGTGTCAGCTTCTTTCCTAACAGAGAGAGGCTCTGTCTGGACGAGACACACCATCTGTGTTTGCTTTAGTTGGCCTTATGGGGCCAGAGCATCATCGGGCCGAGAGAGAGAAAGAGAGGGGTCCTGGGTTCGGCAGAGAGTGTACCCCTTCTTTGATGTGGGGTGCAGGGTGGTATCAGGAGAAGCGGGGTCCAGGAGAGGTCTTGCTAATCTTCAGCCACCCCACCGTGCTATCGTACCGCTGCTGAGATGGAAATTTGACTGTGCAGAAAATTGGTGCATTTCTGGAAGCCAAAAATATTATCCTTTAAAATGAGTGGTGTGTTTAGTCTGGCCATAACATTATACAAACTGCATTTCTGTAACATGCC
This sequence comes from Ilyophis sp. 1 JC-2022, assembly GCA_022702515.1. NCBI lineage: Eukaryota > Metazoa > Chordata > Actinopteri > Anguilliformes > Synaphobranchidae > Ilyophis > Ilyophis sp. 1 JC-2022. The sequence goes on from CM040396.1 coordinate 108,710,076, forward strand.
AAAGCTAAATTGACCTGGAATCTCTTTGACCGGGCATGTTGTGGTTAAAAAGTGCCGTCCAAAAACACATTTTGAAGATATTTCATAAGCCAGTAATACCCCTACCTTTGTTTGAACAAGAAATGTTCAAATAATAATCAAACCTCAATTACATACCAACTGAAATCAATTTGCTGAGAAATGAACAGAGAAAACACTAAAAGTTGAAAATGTGCAGATTGCAGAATGACGATATTCCTTATAATTCCCATTCATTTAAAAAAAAAAAAAAAAAAGATTAATAGGTTTTTTTGCGAGAAAAATTTAATATTGCTGCATTATGTCTGTTCATATTCCTGCCTCTCGCCCAATGCATGCTGGGATAGGCTCCAGCACCCCCCCGTGCCCCAATGAGAATTATGTTTGGTTTACGGTAAGAACGTTACTCGATGTTACTCAAGTACTGATGGAAAGAATTGTGGGTTCTGTCAAGATGACACTGAGTCTGCATTTGTCTGTTGTACTTAAAGAGGTTTAATTGAGTACTGCTATTGTTTGTGCCATTGGTATCTTTCCTTCTGTTCAACCGGGGTGCCAGTAATTCTGGTGTGTGTGTGTGTGTGTGTGTACGTATATGTGTGTACGTATATGTGTGAGAGCGACAGAGCATGCATGTGTATGTGTGTGTGTGCGTACGTGCGTATGTGTGTGTGTGTACGTATATGTGTGTACGTATATGTGTGAGAGCGACAGAGCATGCATGTGTATGTGCGTGTGTGCGTACGTGCGTATGTGTGTGTGTACGTATATGTGTGTACGTATATGTGTGAGAGCGACAGAGCATGCATGTCTATGTGTGTGTGTGCGTACGTATATGTGTGAGAGCGACAGAGCATGCATGTGTGTATGTGTGTGTGTGCGTACGTGCGTATGTGTGTGTGTGCGTACGTGCGTATGTGCGTGTGTGCGTACGTGCGTATTATAGATGCTCTGACGGATGGAAACAGACCAGTTTAAATGAATCATACAGTAACGGCACATCTATAAACACATGTACTTGTGCAGCTTGTGTTCGAATCACAGGCTCTCATAAGTCTGTTATCTCTCGCTCGGTCTGAACAGGTGTTCCTAATCAGCAACTTGGCAACCGGCGGTTTTCTCCGCATACCGCACAAGGAACATTTTAATAAAACAAAGATACATTCATGCGCTCATCTGCAGAAGATCTGTTCTGCTTAAAAGGTGAAGGGACTGAAGACGTTGGCATTGATAAATGAAGATACAGCTCGTGTGTAAAGCTGCAGAAATCACCAAAGGCAATTCAGGCGATCTTCAAAGCAATGCTTACGGGAAAACTGTCGGCCTCCAGGTTGCAGTCTCTTTTAGGCGAGTAAAATAAGGAGAATATTTCTTTAAATATGAGACTTAAATCAGCTGTGTGGTCACATAGCTCATGCACGCACGCACACACACACTCTCTCACACACACACACACACACACACACACACACACACACACACACAGCTGTTTAGCACGATACTCAGTAATGATTATCAGCTTCTCCCTGTAATGAGTTCTTGGCCCAACGCTACACAGGACCAGCCAAGGCAGGGCGGGATGCCCTCTCCATGGTTTGGAAAACATACAGGACTTCAAAGTGCAGAGAGGTTGGCAGCTCTCTTAAAAAAAAAGAAAGAAAGAGAGAGAGGGAGAAATTTGGGGACAGTTTAACTGACAATTTAATCCAGTGCAGAAGAGAGCGATTATCTCGGCCTCCCGCTCGTCCAACGGTCTGTCTCTAACATTTCAGGCGGTGTGCCTGCGGAACGGGGACGGAAAAGCTAACGCATGTAAAGGATGATACCGTGCCAACCTGGCAACCCCGGAGGAACACGTCCACATTCCTCGGTCACTTCATCTGATGAGATGAAATTGTGGTTCTGAGGGGAAAAAGAAAGAGGAAAAACTCAATGCAATTGTCACAAAGACCGGGCAATAATATGATCCATGATGTGACATGCCACGCAGAGGTGCTGGCCCATGAAAATCTGTCTCTGCAAATAATTTAGATTTGAAAACAAGTACCAAGTTCTCCCAGTGACTTTCCACTCCACCCCCGCCCCCCCCCCACAAAACAAACAAACAAACAAACAAACGTTTCAGTTGGAATCTCATACAGCATCCATTTGGATGTCCGGGCTGGATTTATTCAGACCTTTAGCGTGTGCAACACCTTGATTGGTCATGGTATATGTTTTGCACCAATGATTGGTCATGGTATATGTTTTGCACCAATGATTGGTCATGGTATATGTTTTGCACCAATGATTGGTCATGGTATATGTTTTGCACCAATGATTGGTCATGGTATATGTTTTGCACCAATGATTGGTCATGGTATATGTTTTGCACCAATGATTGGTCATGGTATATGTTTTGCACCAATGATTGGTCATGGTATATGTTTTGCACCAATGATTAGTCATGGTATATGTTTTGCACCAATGATTGGTCATGGTATATGTTTTGCACCAATGATTGGTCATGGTATATGTTTTGCACCAATGATTGGTCATGGTATATGTTTTGCACCAATCAATGGTTTTGTTATTAGTTTTGCGCGTGCTAAAAGGTTTTGCACCCGTTAAACATCTTAGTAAATCAGACCCTCTCTTCTGGCCACTGATAATATGTTTTGGGATTGGGATCATTTGGTCAGTTAGATATGTACGTATGTCGGACTGAAAGTCATTGAAAAATGCTGAGGTCAGGTTCACTGAAACAGTCACGTCTCATTTATATGAGTAGTATGCAGTTCCTTCAGCATGTTTTGAGTTTATTTATCCTGTGGTTTTAATCATATGGAAAACAATCCTTTTTTGGGACAATTAAAATATCAAGATTCATAGGGAAGTTTTAGAGTAGCCTATATTTTGTGGTGAAAAACACAAACTAATAAATAATACTAATCGAAATATAAAGTTTTTCAAGCAATCATGAGAGATTATGTATGGGTTTAGGTTTGTAACGATGAACCAAGCGAGACAAAACAAAACACAATTTACAGAACAAGTCACTCACGAATGTGAGGACCACTAAAAAAGTCTCAGTAGCCAAATAATAAACAACCCACGAACACGGGTGTGGCTCGTAGACACGAGCAGAAAAGTAAGAGAACAGAGACTCCAAAACAGAAATACACGAGCATAAACTCGAAAAGGAGAAAACAAAGAATCACCTTCGGAACGTAGACAATGACGCCCGATAAGAGGTGAAAAATAAATAAAATAAAAATAAACCTCTCACTCTCAATATAGAAGAGAGTAGAAGAGAGGAAAGAAATGAAGGGAACTATTCCCTAAAGAGCTTCAAGGGCAGCTAAAGCCAATCTAATAGTGAAAATATAGAGCAGCTATTTTCTAACCAACCCTGACTTTGTGAAGGCACGAAATTACTAAGAAGCGCCAGGAAGTAAGAAACTTAAATACCTAACAGGTAATAGACAGGTGAAATAAATAATTAGCGGCAGTGTGGTATAATGGTTAAGGAACTGGGTTTGTAACCGAAAGGTTGCAGGTTCGATTCCCAGGTCGGACACTGCTGTTGTACCCTTGAGCAAGGTACTTCACCTGCATTGCTTCAGTATATATCCAGCTGTATTAATGGATACTATGTATAAATGCAAAAGAAATGCTGTGTAAGTCGCTCTGGATAAGAGCGTCTGCTAAATGCCTATAATGTAATGTAATGTATTTAGCAGAAGAAGCATAACCCAGAGACAGAACGCTGAAAAAGCCGATAGATTGCTAATGGGAGAAAGAAGGCGAAATCCGAAAACACAAGAGGGAAGCTAACCACGAACCATGACAGATTATGGAGAATGTTTTCAGAAACATCGGAGAACAAAACTTTGTCTAAATTCTGTTTTTGTTGTGAGATACCCTGTGATAAGAACACTCCCCTGATCGTTTACTTTAAGAAATATCACAGCGGCTACAGAATCTATGACATTTTCAGAATATTCCTAATATAAGTGAAATTCAAGATTACTTGTACAATGTTGACCAAGTTTCTCAGTAAAACACACATGAATGACCCTTCCTGTTCTTAGTGACATGAAAATAATGTGGCCATCTGGGAAGGCAGAGTATTTGCACAAATATTCCAACAAAGTGCTGCGAGCTGGGTTACCATTAAACTCTTCAACTCCCACAGTGAACAGGCCGGCCTCACGGGTCATTCCTATCAGGGGAAGTGCACCAGTGAGCACATTTAGGCCCAGGGGCTTGTTCCAGAAAGCAGGATTACTGAGTTAGCTGGATAACTGCACTGAGTAAGTTTAGCCCAGTGGAGTCTGGATGATTTGGCTACCATGGTTACGTTACATTCTTTTTTTCTCTTAACCTGGGTGACTTACAATGTAAAAGAAACATACATGCATTCACCTGATTAATATGCGCCATAGTGCCACGTACAGTATGACTAACATTCCCAGAACAGTCACTAGAGATGCAACATAAATACATTAACACTATAGCCGCAGTGAAAACGAACACTGCTGAACAAAAACCAAAATACAAATTGTATAGATTACATCCATAAGAAGCTAAGGACAAAAGCATAAGACCATAAAATAATAATGAATGAGCATTGTCATGTAGCACATTTATGAACAGCGCCACTGGATTGCCCTTTGATTTGAATAAGATGAATGAATTTCTGATTCATTTTGTAATTCATTTTTGACTGAGATTAATTAATTCCTTGTGAACAGGGGCCCTGAATGGGGGAAAGCGCTGTTTGGGAGAGTGCCAGGAGTGCACGTTTGGGGCAGAATCCCCAGCAATGTGTACGGGGCATCAATTTAAACGGCTCAATCAGCAGAGCTGGCCCTTATGAATGCCTGTAGTTCTACAGAGCTGGCCCTTATGAATGCCTGTAGTTCTAAAGAGCTGGCCCTTATGAATGCCTGTAGTTCTACAGAGCTGGCCCTTATGAATGCCTGTAGTTCTACAGAGCTGGCCCTTATGAATGCCTGTAGTTCTACAGAGCTGGCCCTTATGAATGCCTGTAGTTCTACAGAGCTGGCCCTTATGAATGCCTGTAGTTCTACAGAGCTGGCCCTTATGAATGCCTGTAGTTATACAGAGCTGGCCCTTATGAATGCCTGTAGTTCTACAGAGCTGGCCCTTATGAATGCCTGTAGTTCTACAGAGCTGGCCCTTATGAATGCCTGTATTCTTGCAGAAGACAATCCTACAAAAAAACTATTCTGACATTTTCATCCCAAAGTTTTTAGCCTCAGTCATTTTAAGAGCTGATGAAGAATAATTTAAAAACTTTTTCTTTGGCTAGCTCTTCTGTTTCTTTTTGAGGAAGTGGGATTGTGTTTCTTTTTAAGAGCTTTGCATATTTATTTTGATTAAATCATTAAATTATGAATTTTGACATGTTTGAAATGTCAGATATGGAGTAATAAAAACATTAACTAAAACATTTTGGTGTAGCAATTATATTTAATCATTGCTTTGTACTCAATCTTTTTCCACCAATAAGTGATTTTTACAGCAGTTTTCATCTTCTCTAGCATGACTCAATTAACCATAATTAATAGAAAAGATTGATTTACCTTGTTTAAATGATTCATTTACACATCTTCAATCTTTAAAGCACATCGTCCATATTATAAACCTTTCCTGAACACTGCAATAAAAATTTAATTAACTGGCACAAGCTGGGTTAGTCAGTCTTTACACTGTAATATTAAGTGATAGGTAGTACAGTCTAATACACAGAAAAAAATAATGGATCTGGATGCTTGAAAGAGAAAGTGGAAAGTAAAAATGAAAAAAATTAATTCATAATTCAGAGACAATACATCTAATAATATTTTGCCCTTACTCAATCTGTACCATAATTAATAGAGAATGCATATCAGGCGATTGTGTATAGCACAATGTTGGCATGCTGGCTTGTCCATTGGCATTCTATTTACATTGCAAATTTGCTAGTCGCAAAAACAGGTTGGGAGAAAAGTACCAATCTGATCTGCCATTCCAAATACCACACAGCTGGGGAGGTCACTGGAGGTCACTCTGATTTTGATACCTACAGCTGAAACTGACCCCCTGATTACAGACCTGCTGGCCTGTGTGTGCACCCCCTCTGCCATTCCATTCCATCTCAGATCTGCTGGTTCTGTGTGTGTACCCCCTCTGCCATTCCATTCCATCTCAGATCTGCTGGTTCTGTGTGTGTACCCCCTCTGACATTCCATTCCATCTCAGATCTGCTGGTTCTGTATGTGTACCCCCTCTGCCATTCCATTCCATCTCAGATCTGCTGGTTCTGTATGTGTACCCCCTCTGCCATTCCATTCCATCTCAGATCTGCTGGTTCTGTATGTGTACCCCCTCTGCCATTCCATTCCATCTCAGATCTGCTGGTTCTGTATGTGTACCCCCTCTGCCATTCCATTCCATCTCAAATCTGCTGGTTCTGTATGTGTACCCCCTCTGACATTCCATTCCATCTCAGATCTGCTGTCTCTGTATGTGTACCCCCTCTGCCATTCCATTCCATCTCAGATCTGCTGGTTCTGTATGTGTACCCCCTCTGCCATTCCATTCCATCTCACATCTGCTGGTTCTGTGTGTGTACCCCCTCTGCCATTCCATTCCATCTCAGATCTGCTGGTTCTGTATGCTGTATGCGTGCCCCCTCTGCCATTCAATTCCATCTCAGATCTGTTGGTTCTGTGTGTGTACCCCCTCTGCCATTCCATTCCATCTCAGATCTGCTGGTTCTGTGTGTGTACCCCCTCTGACATTCCATTCCATCTCAGATCTGCTGGTTCTGTATGTGTACCCCCTCTGCCATTCCATTCCATCTCAAATCTGCTGGTTCTGTATGTGTACCCCCTCTGCCATTCCATTCCATCTCAGATCTGCTGGTTCTGTGTGTGTACCCCCTCTGCCATTCCATTCCATCTCAGATCTGCTGGTTCTGTGTGTGTACCCCCTCTGACATTCCATTCCATCTCAGATCTGCTGGTTCTGTATGTGTACCCCCTCTGCCATTCCATTCCATCTCAGATCTGCTGGTTCTGTATGTGTACCCCCTCTGCCATTCCATTCCATCTCAAATCTGCTGGTTCTGTGTGTGTACCCCCTCTGCCATTCCATTCCATCTCAGATCTGCTGGTTCTGTATGCTGTAAACGTGCCCCCTCTGCCATTCAATTCCATCTCAGATCTGTTGGTTCTGTGTGTGTACCCCCTCTGACATTCCATTCCATCTCAGATCTGCTGGTTCTGTGTGTGTACCCCCTCTGACATTCCATTCCATCTCAGATCTGCTGGTTCTGTGTGTGTACCCCCTCTGACATTCCATTCCATCTCAGATCTGCTGGTTCTGTATGTGTACCCCCTCTGCCATTCCATTCCATCTCAGATCTGCTGGTTCTGTATGTGTACCCCCTCTGCCATTCCATTCCATCTCAAATCTGCTGGTTCTGTGTGTGTACCCCCTCTGCCATTCCATTCCATCTCAGATCTGCTGGTTCTGTATGCTGTATGCGTGCCCCCTCTGCCATTCCATTCCATCTCAGATCTGTTGGTTCTGTGTGTGTACCCCCTCTGACATTCCATTCCATCTCAGATCCGCTGGTTCTGTATGTGTACCCCCTCTGCCATTCCATTCCATCTCAGATCCGCTGGTTCTGTATGTGTACCCCCTCTGCCATTCCATTCCATCTCAGATCTGCTGGTTCTGTGTGTGTACCCCCTCTGACATTCCATTCCATCTCAGATCCGCTGGTTCTGTATGTGTACCCCCTCTGCCATTCCATTCCATCTCAGATCCGCTGGTTCTGTATGTGTACCCCCTCTGCCATTCCATTCCATCTCAGATCTGTTGGTTCTGTGTGTGTACCCCCTCTGCCATTCCATTCCATCTCAGATCTGCTGGTTCTGTGTGTGTACCCCCTCTGACATTCCATTCCATCTCAGATCCGCTGGTTCTGTATGTGTACCCCCTCTGCCATTCCATTCCATCTCAGATCCGCTGGTTCTGTATGTGTACCCCCTCTGCCATTCCATTCCATCTCAGATCTGCTGGTTCTGTGTGTGTACCCCCTCTGCCATTCCATTCCATCTCAGATCCGCTGGTTCTGTATGTGTACCCCCTCTGCCATTCCATTCCATCTCAGATCTGCTGGTTCTGTGTGTGTACCCCCTCTGCCATTCCATTCCATCTCAGATCTGCTGGTTCTGTATGTGTACCCCCTCTGCCATTCCATTCCATCTCAGATCCGCTGGTTCTGTATGTGTACCCCCTCTGCCATTACATTCCATCTCAGATCTGCTGGTTCTGTGTGTGTACCCCCTCTGCCATTCCATTCCATCTCAGATCTTCTGGTTCTGTGTGTGTACCCCCTCTGCCATTCCATTCCATCTTAGATCCGCTGGTTCTGTATGTTTACCCCCTCTGCCATTCCATTCCATCTCAGATCTGCTGGTTCTGTATGTGTACCCCCTCTGCCATTCCATTCCATCTCAGATCTGCTGGTTCTGTGTGTGTACCCCCTCTGCCATTCCATTCCATCTTAGATCCGTTGGTTCTGTATGTGTACCCCCTCTGCCATTCCATTCCATCTCAGATCTGTTGGTTTTGTATGTGTACCCCCTCTGCCATTCCAGTCCATCTCAGATCTCATAAAAAGAAGCTTCTTGTGTTAGTCTGTGTGCCAGCGCGCAGCAATGAAAACACACATCACAAAAGAGCCAACATATTCAGTTGGACTGTCCTGCTCCTGCCGTGTGGAAGCAGCTCTTTGTTCTCTCTGTCTCCAGGCTTGTCATCGGCTGGTCCACGCGTAATTTAAAATTGATTACTGGCAGTGGATTACTGTGGTGCATTGTGGGCGGTACATTTTTCCTCTGCAAAAAAGGACCGAAGAGTTCTTCCTTCTAACGAAGACAGATGTCTAACCATTTTCCATTTGGCTATGAAATATCTTATGGCTATGGACAATTCGAGGTGATGAAAATGCAAAAGTTATTTTGCCTTCTGTAGTCAATGCAAGACGGTAGAGCTAATGCTAACCGCTCCTGCTTTCTCTATTGGCGATGGTGCACAAGAATCCGTGTCCATTTGTTCTCAGGCAATACAGTCAGCATCTTGGAAAAACATAATTTGAACCCTTTTGCTGTGGTTAGCATACAGATATTTTTGCTTGCTGTATTTTTCTTTTTGATGGAAATAACATAAATACATGGTTAATCCTAAATTAGGTTAAAATGTCCATGTTTAGAGAGAGAAAAAAATATTATGTCAATTTTTGTGATGCGGAATGGGGGAAAACGTGCATAGAGTGGAGGTGCTGGATGCTCAGAAATTTTCCATGAGAAATCAGATCAGTTGTCGAGGTACAGTCTTTTTTGGGGGGGCTGCTGGATAGCTCACTCGATGAAGTCACTACACTGGGGTGCATGGATGAGCCTCACAGCCTCGTATCAAATTCAGACCGTGCCGGTAGCTCCATAGGGCGACAATTGATTGTGTCGCCCAGGGAATGGGAGGGTTCAGTCGGATAGGGTGCCATGTTCATTGCTATCTAGCGACCCCTGCTGGTCGATCGGGCACCTGTAGATCGCAGTCTAAGCCGCATATGAAAGGTCCTCCTTTGACCCCGCTCTATATGAGTTTAACTGTAGTCTGCGGTGTGAAAAGAACCATTTTGACGACACCACGTGTTTCCAGGGAGGTGGGGGCACACCTGTTTCAGGTGTAGTCTGACCTCATGTCAGGGCAGGGAGGTGGGGGCACACCTGTTTCACCTGGCCGCGCCTACGGTTGCTCCACCCTCTGGAGTGACCCTTGTTTTTTTGGGTATCTCACAGAATATCTGAGCGAAAATCATATGGAATACATAGGCTAATGTCCCAGGCAGCTAAACAGTTAAAAACAATTAGCTAAACACAACGTTATGGCTCACTTTAACCTGTTACATGTGGAATACATAAATCAAGAAACATAAAGGCCAATACTGCCCAATTTTTTACAAACAACCCTCTGAGAATGTGAGGAGTTGCCTAAGCTACATGTCCCTGGTGTGCTTATCGTTGTTCCAGTAAGAGCTGTTCTCATACAGTGTGTCTGAGATCTCAAGATCTGAGCATCTAGATTCCAAGAAGGAGGAATGTGTATCCTCTCAAAGAGACTTAGGCGGTGTTTGAGCCATATATGAATTATATATGAATGTGATATATTAATTACATAACAGCTGAAGAGCCAGTGACACTGCATCGTTTCCGTCTGAAGATGTTGGCTAAAAGGAGACAACTACGATGCCAGGCACTGTTCTCATAACAGCCATAACAACCAAAGAAGAAAAACAGCCGGGCTTTGTGAATCAGGCCTGTTAATACCAAGGTTGCCACATATTATTTAAAACTGGCCAGAAGAGAGCTGCGTTGGCCAAGTCGTGTCAGAAATGTTATTCAGTTAAAATAATATGAATGGCTGGGATCCCGTCATGGCGTGAGACCACACCCTTCCCCAATATCTTATTTGTGCCATGTTTCTAAGCAAAACAGTGCGGAAAGCCATACTGGGTATGATCACTGGCAGTCTGGAAAGCCAAGACTGGGATATGGCTGCTTACGCCTACAACAACCAGAACCACTCCAGGCAGCTGGGATATGGCTGCTTAAGCCTACAACAACCAGAACCACTCCAGGCAGCTGGGATATGGCTGCTTAAGCCTACAACAACCAGAACCACTCCAGGCAGCTGGGATATGGCTGCTTAAACCTACAACAACCAGAACCACTCCAGGCAGCGACGTATAACACTGGGCAGCAGCAAACAACAGAGAAATATCATCAAGGTAGATAATTATTATAACAACGTGAAAAACAAACATTCAAATTTACTTAGAAACAGTCAACTGAACGTAATAAACTTATCTCTGGCAATATTACCTGTAAAAAATATCTGTTCAAGTAAGGTTAGAGTAAAGATAGAGCACAGAGAATGATCTGATGCAAAAATATACATCCCTTGGAGAGCCTAACTTGATTGTCATTGGAGTCGGAAGCACTCATTATTTAAGTAGTTTGTGTTCAGACATTATTCTGTGAGTCGGCCTAGATCAGTCTTCTGCATTTATTCAGTCCTGACCCCTCACCTAGACCAGTCTTCTGCATTTATTCAGTCCTGACCCCTCACCTAGACCAGTCTTCTGCATTTATTCAGTCCTGACCCCTCACCTAGACCAGTCTTCTGCATTTATTTAGTCCTGACCCCTCACCTAGACCAGTCTTCTGCATTTATTCAGTCCTGACCACTCATCTAGACCAGTCTTCTGCATTTATTCAGTCCTGACCACTCATCTAGACCAGTCTTCTGCATTTATTCAGTCCTGACCCCTCACCTAGACCAGTATTCTGCATTTATTCAGTCCTGACCCCTCACCTAGACCAGTCTTCTGCATTTATTCAGTCCTGACCCCTCACCTAGACCAGTCTTCTGCATGTATTCAGTGCTGACCCCTCACCTAGACCAGTCTTCTGCATTTATTCAGTCCTGACCCCTCACCTAGACCAGTCTTCTGCATTTATTCAGTCCTGACCCCTCACCTAGACCAGTCTTCTGCATTTATTCAGTCTTGACCACTCACCTAGACCAGTCTTCTGCATTTATTCAGTCCTGATCACTCACCTAGACCAGTCTTCTGCATTTATTCAGTCCTGACCCCTCACCTAGACCAGTCTTCTGCATTTATTCAGTCCTGACCCCTCACCTAGACCAGTCTTCTGCATTTATTCAGTCTTGACCACTCACCTAGACCAGTCTTCTGCATTTATTCAGTCCTGACCCCTCACCTAGACCAGTCTTCTGCATTTATTCAGTCTTGACCACTCACCTAGAGCAGTCTTCTGCATTTATTCAGTCCTGACCACTCACCTAGACCAGTCTTCTGCATTTATTCAGCCCTGACCCCTCAAATAGAGACATCATTCTTCATTTCCAATGGCTGTGCAGTTTTGTAGAATTAAGAAGCTTAAATCAGGATATCAGGAATGCCTCAAACACACTTCTCACTGTTCTTACTGAAATAGTCATTAGATTATGCAAAACAACCTCTGGGAATATGTTTGACAAATGTACTACAACAGCATCAGACATTTATGGAAACAAAATGACACATAGCAGATCAGATTGGCTTTTTTAGCAGTAACACCACAGCAGTCAAAACAAAAATAATTTTACTGATTTTATTTATTTACTTTTTGTTGTCATTCAACTGCACTTTTACATCATATTCATCACTGCACTTTAACATCATATCCATCACTGCACTTTTACATCATATTCATAACTGCACTTTAACATCATATTCATCACTGCACTTTAACATCATATTCATAACTGCACTTTAACATCATATTCATAACTGCACTTTAACATCATATTCATCACTGCACTTTAACATCATATTCATAACTGCCCTTTAACATCATATTCATAACTGCACTTTAACATCATATTCATAACTGCACTTTAACATCATATTCATCACTGCACTTTAACATCATATTCATAACTGCCCTTTAACATCATATTCATCACTGCACTTTAACATCATATTCATAACTGCACTTTAACATCATATTCATAACTGCACTTTAACATCATATTCATAACTGCACTTTAACATCATATTCATAACTGCACTTTAACATCATATTCATCACTGCACTTTAACATCATATCCATCACTGCACTTTTACATCATATTCATAACTGCACTTTAACATCATATTCATCACTGCACTTTAACATCATATTCATAACTGCACTTTAACATCATATTCATAACTGCACTTTAACATCATATTCATCACTGCACTTTAACATAATATTCATAACAGCACTTTAACATCATATTCATCACTGCACTTTAACATCATATTCATCACTGCACTTTAACATAATATTCATAACAGCACTTTAACATCATATTCATCACTGCACTTTAACATCATATTCATAACAGCACTTTAACATCATATTCATAACTGCACTTTAACATCATATTCATAACTGCACTTTAACATCATATTCATAACTGCACTTTAACATCATATTCATCACTGCCCTTTAACATCATATCCATAACTGCACTTTAACATCATATTCATAACTGCACTTTAACATCATATTCATAACTGCACTTTAACATCATATTCATAACTGCACTTTAACATCATATTCATAACTGCACTTTAACATCATATTCATAACTGCCCTTTAACATCATATTCATAACGGCACTTTAACATCATATTCATAACTGCACTTTAACATCATATTCATAACTGCACTTTAACATCATATTCATAACTGCCCTTTAACATCATATTCATAACTGCACTTTAACATCATATTCATAACTGCACTTTAACATCATATTCATAACTGCCCTTTAACATCATATTCATCACTGCCCTTTAACATCATATTCATCACTGCACTTTAACATCATATTCATAACTGCCCTTTAACATCATATTCATAACTGCACTTTAACATCATATTCATAACTGCCCTTTAACATCATATTCATAACTGCACTTTAACATCATATTCATAACTGCACTTTAACATCATATTCATCACTGCACTTTAACATCATATTCATAACTGCCCTTTAACATCATATTCATCACTGCACTTTAACATCATATTCATAACTGCACTTTAACATCATATTCATAACTGCACTTTAACATCATATTCATAACTGCACTTTAACATCATATTCATCACTGCACTTTAACATCATATTCATCACTGCACTTTAACATCATATCCATCACTGCACTTTTACATCATATTCATAACTGCACTTTAACATCATATTCATCACTGCACTTTAACATCATATTCATCACTGCACTTTAACATCATATTCATCACTGCACTTTAACATCATATTCATCACTGCACTTTAACATCATATTCATAACTGCCCTTTAACATCATATTCATAACTGCACTTTAACATCATATTCATCACTGCACTTTAACATCATATTCATCACTGCACTTTAACATCATATTCATCACTGCCCTTTAACATCATATTCATAACTGCACTTTAACATCATATTCATAACTTCACTTTAACATCATATTCATCACTGCACTTTAACATCATATTCATCACTGCACTTTAACATCATATTCATCACTGCCCTTTAACATCATATTGATAACTGCACTTTAACATCATATTCATCACTGCCCTTTAACATCATATTCATAACTGCACTTTAACATCATATTCATAACTGCACTTTAACATCATATTCATAACTGCACTTTAACATCATATTCATAACTGCACTTTAACATCATATTCATAACTGCACTTTAACATCATATTCATAACTGCACTTTAACATCATATTCATAACTGCACTTTAACATCATATTCATAACTGCACTTTAACATCATATTCATAACTGCACTTTAACATCATATTCATCACTGCACTTTAACATCATATTCATAACTGCACTTTAACATCATATTCATAACTGCACTTTAACATCATATTCATCACTGCACTTTAACATCATATTCATCACTGCACTTTCACATCATATTCATAACTGCCCTTTAACATCATATTCATAACTGCACATTCACATCATATTCATAACTGCCCTTTAACATCATATTCATAACTGCCCTTTAACATCATATTCATCACTGCACTTTAACATCATATTCATCACTGCACTTTAACATCATATTCATAACTGGAGACAGTACAGAAACAAAACAATTAAAATTGTGTCACTGTTCCAATACTGATAATATTCACTGTAAATATGGTAATTCATTGATTTAGCCCAAATGGCTGGATGCTCTTTCTTTGTCATATTTGAAAGAAAATGTCAGTGAAGCTGCGCCTTTTTAAAACGAAGCTTGACCAAAATGTTCATGTACTTTTTACAAAGTGTGCTCCCGAATACTCAGTGAAACTCCGGAAGTAAGTATATCATAAGGGGCTACTTAACAACTTTTTTGTCCTGTCTACTCAACAAGCCTACCTAATAGTATGGAAGGGTGCTGATTTGGACACAGTCCCAGTGTACTCAACAAGCCTACCTAATAGTATGGAAGGGTGCTGATTTGGACACAGCCCTGGACAGGCAGAGAGCAGTCCTTCCACAGCTCAGCTTGAATAAGCCCTGATTTTCTATATCTCTGTGTCACCATTTAATTTTCATCTATGTATGTATACATCTGTCCAGATTCTGAACTTTTGGGACTTAATGTATAAAAGCTAAATGTATAAAACATATTTTGTAGATATTTTGTACATTTAGTTAAACATTCAAACATTTAGCTAAATGTTTAAGAACAAAAAAAATCTATAATTTACTTAAATGTAGGCTTTTGTTCAATTATGGAAGGTAAACATTAGTTAAAAATGTCTGAAACAGCAACTTGAAACTTGTTTTTGCTTTTCTGAATCAATGGAGGAGGTTGTGGTAATGAGTGTGGTTAAATCTAATGTCTATCATATTGTTGTTTTGTCATTCGTAATATTGGACATTCTAAATAGCAATAAAAAGATAAAAGCATCAAAAAAGATTGTGCTTTGTGGTTGGATTTAACAACTGCCCGGATTTGAGTTTATTCTTTTATTTTGTTCCCATGGAGTGATTTAGTCACAGTGTAGAATACTGAGGCAAATATTTAAGGAGTGAACCTGAGGAGAATGTGCTTCCTTCAATAACACTGTGGTCTCTCGGGTCCTCCCAGATCATTGTGAACTAATGAGCATTCAGCATCTCTCCCTCCCACTCAAACCAGCGGCTGACGGGCCTCGTTTGAACCAGCGTGAGCTGCTGAAATATGTGACGGCTCAGAAGCCCCCGCCAGACACCATCATCGAGAGGCGCTTCGGTTTTTGTCTTTCGAGTTCTGAGCCCTGGCAGCTGCACTGACTGTTTATTTGCATTTTTTGAAGATTCCAGTTAATCGCGTTTTATTTTTTCCCCCTCATTTTTTCTGCATTCTCATTTCCTGTCGTCTCGTAGAGGATTTGAGAAGGGTCCGAGCAGAAGCTTCTCCCGTGGCTAAGTCAACAGCAGAGAGAGAGGATGTTTGTGGTGGCTGACAGCCTGGCCAGCTCTCTCTCTCTCTCTTTCTCTCACTTACTCTCTCTCTCCCTCTGTCTCTCTCTCTCTCTCTCTCTCTCCCCCTCTGACTCTCTCTCTCTATCTCTCTTTCTCTCTCTCTCTCTCTCTCTCTCTTTCTCTCTCTTTCTCTCGCTTACTCTCTCTCTCCCCCTCTGTCTCGCTCTCTCTCTCCCCCTCTGACTCTCTCTCTCTATCTCTCTTTCTCTCTCTCTCTCTTTCTCTCGCTTACTTTCTCTCTCTCTCTCCCTCCCTCCCTCCCTCTCGAGCTCTCTCTGTCTCTCACACACATTCATACTGACGGATGTAAGTACACCTACATACATACATGTACATAATACACATGGACACACACATGAAGGAAACATATTACAGTTTTATACGATTGCTTTGATTCATTTTGCACAGCAGAGTTTCAATGTGCAAAACTCAAAATGCAAAGTGCCAAACTGACTTTCAAAATTCGTACTCTAAGACACTACATCCTATGCTGACATACAAAGTGTAAAACTGTTAACGCAAAGTGCTAAACTGACTTGCAGAATTCTTACCTTAAGACACTATATCCTATGCTGACATACAAAGTGCAAAACTGTTAATACAAATGCAGATCACTAAATCAATTCAACTTGTGTTTGTACTCATGTCTCAGTACTTCCAACAACCTTGCCCAGGTGAGTAGCATTGCAACACAATTGATAATCTCTTCACCACTACATAAAATGCCACAGCGTGGAGCCAACATCTCAATGTGTGCTGTCATTTCCCGCAATGGAGTTGAGGCTCGTGACCCTCTGCTGGGGGTATACAACTCCATGCGCCTCATACATTTTCTGGAGGGGCTGTACAATCGTCTCGTACAGCCAAATGCTCAGATGGTGTTCATCATTGTCTGGGACAATGTAAGCTTCCATCGTGCATTGGTTGTGCTAGACTGGTTTACAGCCCATCCAGAGTTCCGATCACAATTCCTTCCACCTTACTCCCCCTTTCTAAAACCCATAGAGGAGTTTTTCTCGGCCTGGAGGTGGAAGGTGTATGATCGGCGTCCGTATGAGCAGGCGACACTCCTTCAGGCCATGGATGAGGCGTGCGATGACATTACAGCCCAGCAGTGCCAGGGGTGAATTAGACACTCCCGAAGATTTTACCAACGCTGCCTTGCAAATGAAGACATCAGATGCGACGTAGATGAAATGCTGTGGCCAAATGCAGCAGAGAGGCAAGATGCTGCTTAAGCACTGAAATGCATTTTTTTTTTTACTGTAAAGTTTTTTGTTATTGTAACTGCTTTTGCTTTTACTGTTTTTGCTGTTACTGTTGTTTTTGCTTTTACTGTAAAATACAGTTGAGTTTACTGCATTACTGTATGATTTGTTTTCAATGATTAAACTTCATATACAGTCACCTACTGTAATCTAATATTTAGTTTGTCTTCCATAAAAACACAAGCTATATATATATATATATATATATATATATATATATATATATATATATATATACACAGCAATCTATCACAAGGGATGCTTGCGGTACATCATTTCAAGTACTTATGAAGAAATGACCCTTGCATAGTCTTTTTTGATGGCAATTATTTTGTGTTTGACAGCATTATTTGATAATGGCCGTTGTATTTGGAAATGCATCAATAATTAAACTTCAATGATGAACATATCCAATGTTCTGGTGCTATGATAAACATTTTGCATATAATGTTCTCTGATTTGACACAGGTCTTTTTATTTTGCATGCTATATTACATTTTGAACCCAAAATGAGCAGTATAGCATTCTGTGTTAAGAGTTTTGCACATTGAAACTCTGTTGTGCAAAATGAATCAAAGCAATCGTATAAAACTGTAATACATATACACACATATACAAACTTATACATGCAGACATGTATGCACGCATATATACACATTAATAAACCCACACACACACACACACACACACACACACACACACACACACACACACACTGGAACTAAATGAAAAAGGCCACCTTCAACCCTGTTTGATTGAATAGACCTCCTAGAAGAAATTTATATTCCATAAGAGCTTTAAGAGGGATAGTCTGCCAGGCATTGTCTTTACATGAAGGAAGCAGTGTTTCCTGGAGGATTACAGGAAGGGAATATTGCGGAATCTGGACCGGTCAGGGACTGTAGATGGCCCACCCACTGTACCTCAGTCTGTCATCTTCTCTTGGATTTGATTGGTTCTGCAGTGCTCTCCAAATATACATGACAAACACAGACTCCTTTAATTACACTCTGGAAGTGTGTGGTTTTAAAGTTAATTTACATTGAGAATATGACTACTGCTGCCCAAAAATGTCTTTCTCAGTATTTACACTGCTGATGTACCCTGTCAGCCAAAGCTTGTGACTGTGTATTTACAAAAGCTTTCCTTTCTTTTACTCCCAAATTTAGACATTCAGAAGCAACATAGATTTTCTTGAACTGTAATAGAAACATGTAGTCCTGCATTTACCCACAGGCTAATGGCGATTAGCTCATTCATAGCTTTTTTATGCCTAAGATTTATTATTGACTAAATTAAATGGTAACGGAAAAAACACTGATTGTTTTAACTTTATATTCAGCAGTGGCATGAACAGCAGAGTAGAGAAAAATCTGTTAAAACATACAGGATAACTTAACTTTACAGGATAACTTCACCTTACAGGATAACTTCACCTTAATAAGTACAAATTAAATATACATTCCAATGATAATGATCATCTCAGTCTCCAGAGATAAAAAATGTTATGATTTACAGTTTTTCACAATTGTTAACACACAAAAAGCGAAAATTCGGCACAATTTGCACAACCTTCACTTCATGTACCAATCGCTCGACCCAATTTGGCACTACTTCACACTCCCTTATCTGCATTAGACTCTGACTTTCCTTCTTTACACTCTGATGTTAATTACACATCACCTTGTTGTCAAAACACGACACACAATGTTCAGTTGTTGCACACACTTCTCAAGTAAAATCTCAAAGCATCAACCTACAACACACAAATATTCAAATCTCTAAACATTCAGGTCTGTTGAGCAATTTGCAATCAGGACTGCAGCATAAAAGTGCCTTGAGCCTCTGTTTTGTTTGGTGAACAATGGAGAACTTTGAAGAGAGAGACAACCAGAGAAGGAGAGGGGTAAGAGTGAGAGGAGGAGGAGGAGGAGGAAGAGGAGGACAAGAAGGAGGAGGGAGAGGAAGAGGAGGAGGAGGACAAGGAGGAGGAAGAGGAGGAGGACAAGGAGGAGGAGGAGGAAGAGGAGGAGGACAAGCAGGAGGAAGAGGAGGAGGAGGACAAGGAGGAGGAGGAGGAGGAGAAGGACAAGGACAAGGAGGAGGAGGAGGCCATGGAGGAGGCTTGTGGTGACATGAGTGTTGAGGCCTGTCAGGTCTTCATGCGCCACTCGAGGCATTTCTTCCAAAGCTGCTTGGACAGGGAGAACATTGCCTGTGATGTGGATGAGGCCCTCTGGCCAGACAGGAACCGGAGGCGTGATGCCTAATTAATGTTCACAAAATGGAACTCGTGTTTTCATTTGGTACACACAGCCATATTTTCAAATGACACACACATACCATTCATTGAGTACACACAACTAAGCATTTGCTGCACACTACCAAGCATTTACAGCACACTGAAGTGCAAAATTGAAAACACAATCATAGAAATGGAACACACCATATAAATGACAATGACTCTGGAGAATGAGCCATTTCTTCTTTTGTAAAATGTCTCAGTGTAGGCCTACTCTTTTCATAGTCAAACATAAAACAGCACACAAATATGCAGCAAAAACAAGTTTTATTTCAGTACACACAGAGAACAGTACAGTACTGTAAACCGGCCTGCTCAACCCCACCCCCCACCCCCCCCCCCCACAAAAATGAATTAGGCATCACGCCTCCTTCTCCTTGTCCTCCTCCTCCTTGTCCTCCTCCTCCTCCTTGTCCTCTTCCTCCTCCTTGTCCTCCTCCTCCTCCTCCTTGTCCTCTTCCTCCTCCTTGTCCTCCTCTTCCTCCTCCTCCTCCTTGTCCTCTTCCTCTCCCTCCTCCTTCTTGTCCTCCTCCTCCTCCTCCTCTCACTCTTACCCCTCTCCTTCTCTGGTTGTCTCTCTCTTCAAAGTTCTCCATTGTTCACCAAACAAAACAGAGGCTCAAGGCACTTTTATGCTGCAGTCCTGAAGCAAATAGCTCAACAGACCTGAATGTTTAGAGATTTTAATATTTGTGTGTTGTAGGTTGATGCTTTGAGATTTTACTTGAGAAGTGTGTGCAACAACTGAACATTGTGTGTCGTGTTTTGACAACAAGGTGATGTGTAATTGACATCAGAGTGTAAAGAAGGAAAGTCAGAGTCTAATGCAGATAAGGGAGTGTGAAGTAGTGCCAAATTGGGTCGAGCGATTGGTACATGAAGTGAAGGTTGTGCAAATTGTGCCGAATTTTTGCTTTTTGTGTGTTAACAATTGTGAAAAACTGTAACTTCTTGTTGACCTATCGTCCTGGGTCTAAGAATGCTAAACCGGATGCCCTGCCGTGCACCTTTGACCAGTCCGACAGGACTTGGCCCCTGTGTTGTGGGATATTGAGGTGGCGGTACAGAAAGCGTTGCATCTTGATCCGGGCCCAGGAGGGGTCCTTCTAATACCCTTTTTGTGCCTTGATTCTCCGCCACTGGAAACCATCACAAGATATGGATGAATAACTTGGTAAATGGTAAATGGACTGCACTTATATAGCGCCTTTACTCATCCGTTCACACACACATTCACACACCAATGGTGGCAGCTGCCATGCAAGGTGCTAGCCTGCTCATTGGGAGCAATTTGGGGTTCAGTGTCTTGCCCAAGGACACTTCGACATGTGGACAGGAGGAGCCGCCAACCCTGCGATCAGCGGACAACCCGCTCTACCTCCACAGCCGCCCCACTTAACTTGAAGGGTTTCTTCTTCTGACTTATTTTTCCATAGAGTTCAGTAGGAAAATTTATCAGGAGAACTAACCCTTAAAGTGATCCATCCATATCTACTGGATATCTGGCAGCAGAGTGATAGTTTGTGGCTTTTTGATACCTCAGACCCTTGATGACGTACAGCCATTTCGGCATGTTCATTTCACTAACCCTATTCAGAATAATCCTATCTGTTTATATGGTCTGTTGAAAAACCATGTTTTTCCAATTACCTTATTGAAATGCACTTTTATTATGTAGGAAAAACATGTAAATTGCTGCCTTACAAGCAATTGGAAAAGCCATCTAATTTCAATAGTTTTAAAAATAACTAATATTCCTACATGGCATTTCAATCTTCAATCTAAAACATCTTTTTATTGGCTGTTCATGGGCTGCACCAATGTTGTGTTTTTATTCATGTCATTTATATTTTTTTTAAGTATAAGTCAATTTAATGCAGCATAAAGGTTGTATACAGTATTTTCTTTGAAATGTAGCCTATGCTGTCCTAGCGTAACCTTCCTAAAATATGCTTGGGAACACTTGAGTATTATTATCTTGGAGAAGCAGTGGGAATTAAGCATCGGGACCAGACCACATCTGTTTGTTTTAGACATTCACCAGAACAATTTAAAGATATACATAGGATGCATTTTACGAAGACTAAATTAGCCAATGTTTTTTTTTAATTCGAGTGAAATATGTAAGAACATTTCTACAAATGTCACTCATGTGTAGGCTAGGCAAAGGAAAATAAGACCCAATATTTTTTTCAAAGAACATGCACTCATTCTAATATCCATTTTTGCGAAAAATGCTGCATTTTTCATAATTATCTATTGGCGGCGCAAGACATAGGCCACCTTTTTTTCCAAACAAAGTTGCGCTGAAAAAAATGATTCAGTGAAAACTCTGAATACACGTATCTTGCAGACACGCCTCATTTTCAACAAATCTCCACCCCGCGCGCATAATGACGCATATATACTGGAGAGACGCTTAAAACAGCGCATAAGTCAAATGTCTGACCCGCAAATAGCTAAAGCTATGCGGAATTTTGGGAGTAAAGGCCGTGACACACTGGGGACGTAACGAATAAGCGAGGCGAAAATGCGAATAATTCGTCTGCGAATATTTCGCGAAAAAACCTGACACACCAGCAACGATGCGAAAAAACGAAAAGTTCGCGTTCTTTTTCGCTTTTTTAAATCCGTGCGAATAAAAATGGATCACTCTTCGTCAAGCGATGACGACCTGGTTATCCGTTCGGTCCATCACGGAACGAAAGTATATATTTTTCCCTCTACCAGAACGTTAAAAACAGAACATGCTTAAATTACATTGGCAAAATATTGAACCGGGCTTATTATGTGTCCGTTTTTACTTATGTAAAGTTTGTTTTGTCTACAACATGCTCTCCTTCTCTTCCCTCCTTTTACGGACATACGTGTTCCACTGCCTCTTGATCTCTTCCACTAATATAAAGGGTTAACCACAACATAACAATACATTACGTCATTTCAGCAAACATATTTAAAATACATTTGTCGTAGTCTTCTATACAGTGTATCAACTCATGAAGTCTGAAGAGTTTTCTCCAAAACGATCGCTACAGGCAGACCTCGTCTGTTTTCCTCGTTATTTATATAACTTGGCTATCAGTAATCAGGAAATCCACACAGCAGTCGGAATAAGATTTTTGTGGAACTTTATTTGACACGCACACAGACAAGTGTTCGCTAGCTTTCATCCTGTTTTCACCAAGGCAAACAACCCAGCCGGTGACAGCGTAGCCTACATGAACTCGCCTAAAGTAAAACAATAAATAGCTATGTTTGTGTGTAATCGCCACTGGCTTGTTATCTTCTTTACATGAACTGCTATCAACGTTAACGTTAGACCTAAAGGTTAGCTGGAGACAACTTTAAAGCCAATGCTAATAACCTGAGGGAGCTGATCAGATAGCAAGTTGTGCGTATTGCAACCATTTAGCTATAAACCCACCATCTTCATAGCCTATTTGCTCGGCTATGGTTTTCCACAAATTGTCCTTCAAATCGTTGTCTTTGTAACTACGATGTCTCTTGTCGAAAAGGACGCTATTCTGTGACACATATAAAATCACTTGGTCCGCGATATTTGATGTTGAAGTTTGTTGTGGTAGTGCGGTGACGTCAGTCATGGAAACTTGTTATGATTGGATAGATAAAAAGTTTCGCAAACGCAAACTCGCAAAAAACGAACTTGAAGCGAATAAATTAAATGCCGCTTTTTCGCAAAGGACATTTCGCGTTGGATGTGGAAGATTTTATGAAAATACAGGAGTTCGTTTTTATTTTTCAACGTGCGATTTATTCGCTTATTCGTTACGTCCCCAGTGTGTCACGGCCTTAAGTCCCATTTGCAAGTGCTTATCTCAACTCTGAATCTGGCCCTAAAGTAATCCTGCTTCGTAGTATACCCCAAGGGTCCGCTAACTTTTCTTGTTACTCAACACTTCAGAAATAGAGTGACTGATCACTTAAAGCAGTTCATTACATTCTAACCCGGGTCATCAGGGCACTACACCTCGTAGATGCCTAACTGATTTAGCTGGCTAACTGTGCTGAGTAAAACAAGGTTTTTGCTAGTTCACGTTATCCACGTATGAGGACCAGGGCCCTGGTTTCTTGGGTCTGAATAGGTTGCTGATCTTGGATAAGAATTGAGGATCACGGCCCTAGACCCAAAACAAAAGTAAGCATCCTCAGGGTTCCCCTGAACATCCGAGCCCAGGGGCGTACAACAAGGGCCACCCCGTTTCCGGATATTTGTCTGTATTCTACAGTGCAGCCCTACAGTTTGCATGTTCTCCCCGTGTTCCCGTGGGTTTCCTTGCATGTTCTCCCCTTGTTTGCGTAGGTTTCCTTGCATGTTCTCCCCGTGTTCCCGTGGGTTTCTTTGCATGTTCTCCCTGTGTTCACGTGGGTTTCCTTGCATGTTCTCCCCGTGTTCGCGTGGGTTTCCTTGCATGTTCTCCCCGTGTTCGCGTGGGTTTCCTTGCATGTTCTCCCCGTGTTCGCGTGGGTTTCCTCCGGGCACTCCGGTTTTCTCCCGCACCAAAAACATGTATGTCAGGTTAGGTAAAACTTCTGCCACTGTCCTTGACCAGGGCACTGCTCCTCAGAGCTGGAGTTGGTCCCCGGGCGCTGCACTGTGGCTCCCCACTGCTCCTCAGAGCTGGAGATGGTCCCCGGGCGCTGCACTGTGGCTCCCCACTGCTCCTCAGAGCTGGAGATGGTCCCCGGGCGCTGCACTGTGGCTGCCCACTGCTCCTCAGAGCTGGAGATGGTCCCCGGGCGCTGCACTGTGGCTGCCCACTGCTCCTCAGAGCTGGAGATGGTCCCTGGGCGCTGCACTGTGGCTCCCCACTGCTCCTCAGAGCTGGAGATGGTCCCCGGGCGCTGCACTGTGGCTCCCCACTGCTCCTCAGAGCTGGAGATGGTCCCCGGGTGCTGCACTGTGGCTGCCCACTGCTCCTCAGAGCTGGAGTTGGTCCCTGGGCGCTGCACTGTGGCTCCCCACTGCTCCTCAGAGCTGGAAATGGTCCCCGGGCGCTGCACTGTGGCTCCCCACTGCTCCTCAGAGCTGGAGATGGTCCCCGGGTGCTGCACTGTGGCTCCCCACTGCTCCTCAGAGCTGGAGATGGTCTCCGGGCGCTGCACTGTGGCTCCCCACTGCTCCTCAGAGCTGGAGATGGTCCCCGGGCGCTGCACTGTGGCTCCCCACTGCTCCTCAGAGCTGGAGATGGTCCCCGGGCGCTGCACTGTGGCTGCCCACTGCTCCTCAGAGCTGGAGTTGGTCCCCGGGCGCTGCACTGTGGCTGCCCACTGCTCCTAAGTGGTTAAGATGGGTCACATGCAGGGGCACCCCCCACTAGGTTCAATAAAAGTACAATTATTAATTATCAAATCATATTGTGAGCTGAAATTGTATTAAAAAATGTCAGTTTACTGAAATGGTTTGAAGAAACCGATTACCAACTACAGTGAACTCTCAGTACAGTAACTTTATCTGTTCGAGTATTGAAAATGTTTTGCTAACTCTTGACAACATATTCTATCTTAAGCTGAGGCAACTCAATTAATTTGAAAATGTATGTTTACATTTTATAGTGTATACATTCTCATCCACAAATATATTTAAACTACATCACTTCCATGTTATCTCGTCAGGAAACATGCGATTTTTTTCAGTGCTCAGTGTGAAAGTGAATTGAACGCAGTGGAAAGTGCTCCATGGAGCACAATGTAGAGGTGAACTGAACGCAGTGGAAAGTGCTCCATGGAGCACAATGTAGAGGTGAACTGAACGCAGTGGAAAGTGTTCCATGGAGCACAATGTAGAGGTGAACTGAACGCAGTGGAAAGTGCTCCATGGAGCACAATGTAGAGGTGAACTGAACGCAGTGGAAAGTGCTCCATGGAGCATAATGTAGAGGTGAACTGAACGCAGTGGAAAGTGCTCCATGGAGCATAATGTAGAGGTGAACTGAACGCAGTGGAAAGTGCTCCATGGAGCATAATGTAGAGGTGAACTGAACGCAGTGGAAAGTGCTCCATGGAGCATAATGTAGAGGTGAACTGAACGCAGTGGAAAGTGCTCCATGGAGCATAATGTAGAGGTGAACTGAACGCAGTGGAAAGTGCTCCATGGAGCATAATGTAGAGGTGAACTGAACGCAGTGGAAAGTGCTCCATGGAGCATAATGTAGAGGTGAACTGAACGCAGTGGAAAGTGCTCCATGGAGCACAATGTAGAGGTGAACTGAATGCAGTGGAAAGTGCTCCATGGAGCATAATGTAGAGGTGAACTGAACGCAGTGGAAAGTGCTCCATGGAGCACAATGTAGAGGTGAACTGAACGCAGTGGAAAGTGCTCCATGGAGCATAATGTAGAGGTGAACTGAACGCAGTGGAAAGTGCTCCATGGAGCATAATGTAGAGGTGAACTGAACGCAGTGGAAAGTGCTCCATGGAGCACAATGTAGAGGTGAACTGAACGCAGTGGAAAGTGCTCCATGGAGCATAATGTAGAGGGGAACTGAACGCAGTGGAAAGTGCTCCATGGAGCACAATGTAGAGGTGAACTGAACGCAGTGGAAAGTGCTCCATGGAGCACAATGTAGAGGTGAACTGAACGCAGTGGAAAGTGCTCCATGGAGCACAATGTAGAGGTGAACTGAACGCAGTGGAAAGTGCTCCATGGAGCACAATGTAGAGGTGAACTGAACGCAGTGGAAAGTGCTCCATGGAGCATAATGTAGAGGTGAACTGAACGCAGTGGAAAGTGCTCCATGGAGCACAATGTAGAGGTGAACTGAACGCAGTGGAAAGTGCTCCATGGAGCATAATGTAGAGGTGAACTGAACGCAGTGGAAAGTGCTCCATGGAGCATAATGTAGAGGTGAACTGAACGCAGTGGAAAGTGCTCCATGGAGCACAATGTAGAGGTGAACTGAACGCAGTGGAAAGTGCTCCATGGAGCACAATGTAGAGGGGAACTGAACGCAGTGGAAAGTGCTCCATGGAGCACAATGTAGAGGGGAACTGAACGCAGTGGAAAGTGCTCCATGGAGCACAATGTAGAGGTGAACTGAACGCAGTGGAAAGTGCTCCATGGAGCATAATGTAGAGGTGAACTGAACGCAGTGGAAAGTGCTCCATGGAGCATAATGTAGAGGTGAACTGAACGCAGTGGAAAGTGCTCCATGGAGCATAATGTAGAGGTGAACTGAACGCAGTGGAAAGTGCTCCATGGAGCATAATGTAGAGGTGAACTGAACGCAGTGGAAAGTGCTCCATGGAGCATAATGTAGAGGTGAACTGAACGCAGTGGAAAGTGCTCCATGGAGCACAATGTAGAGGTGAACTGATGACAGTGTCTGATGACATATTCTTTGCCATTTGCTTCTCCGCTTCACTGTTAGCTATCTGCATACCATTCCAGCACTTGCTGTACTTGGAAACTACTGCAGATATTATAAGTGAGAGCTATGATTATCCAGGTTGAACTGAGTATTTTATAATGCTAGTGACATGTGTTGAAATGTATGCATATCATGTTATATTATTACAATTTTTATTTTACTTTTTTTAACTTTGGAAACCACCAAAAGATATGTTATGAATACTTCATGTTGCATTAGTTATTTTTCAATGCGAGTGGAAATCTTTTCAATGAGCCAAGAGGAAATTATTCTCTGATACCCGAACATAAATTTAAAATGATTTTGAACATACTTTTGTATACCAGAACTTTTTGGTATACTATTCAAAACCGTAAGCATGAGTTACAGTCCAATTTAAAAGAAAAGAGGACTGTTTGGCCGTACTACTTACAGACTAAATAATGGACATGCCCCATCAAAAAAGACTTTGAAGTAACAAAATGACAATTACACAAAAACTGCAAAAATAATTAATGTGACAATTAAGAAAATCTGTGTTGACAATGATCACAACATATGCCAAATGCGAACAAACCGTCTTGGCAGAGAGAAACATCGGCAAAGACAGACAGTAAACAGGATAGTTGCTAAACACCTCAAAAATGACCACATAAATGAATCAAAACGTATGACCCGGTGTCAAAAAAACTGTATGTTGTGAGCTTCATAAAGCTAGTAGTCATGGCAGGGCCACCATTCAGAAAGCGCTTGTGTGCAAGGCTAATGCACAAAGCCACATAACCTGGCACAAGCCTGAACCTTTTAGCACTGGAAAAGGGTAACATGGTCTGATGAGTAGTTTTTTACGCTTTTTCCTACATCTGGAGAAAGACAAAGAAAGCCTTCAACCCTCAATATCTGTTGCCAACCATTAAACATGGTGGTGGATCTGTGATGAGATGGGCAGATCCGCCGCCATGGATTTGTGATGAGATGGGCAACCTTTCTGCGTGTTTGTGTAGTGGCCAAAGTATATGAAACCATTTTACAAGAAGTTCCTTCACAATGTACCCATATTCCAAGATAACACTCTTTTGCACGTTGCTAAACAAATTCTTGGAAGTGGTTTTTTGAACACCAGAAAGAAGTCAAACACCTTCCATGGCCTCCATGGTCACATCTAAACACCATTAAATCTGTATGGTTTATATAGTTAAAGTTCCGGAGCGCAGAGTGTGAAGTAGATTTTCACCTCTTTCCTCCCTCGAAGACTGAAAAGCTTTCCATTGGGAAGAATGGTCCAAAATCCCACTGAACACAGATCAGAACTTATACCACAGCATTCCAAGAATGATTGAAGCTGTTTTGACGTGTGAAAAGAGGCTAAACTCTTTATTGGTTATTTGGTATTCATATTGTTAGGTGTTTTTATAATTTTATCCAACCCCTATATATTAGGGTGACCATATATTGGAATTTAACAAAAAAGGACAGGGGCGTTATGAACATAATACTATGGCTATTCATTTGTTGATATACGGTCTATGAAACAAGCAAAACATTTAGGAATTTAGAAATATTTTCGGCCCCCGAAAGAAGAAATGTCTAAGAAAAAGATTATGTCTGGTCAGCCTACTATATATACACTGCTCAAAAAAATGAAGGGAACACTTAATCATCACAGTATAACACCAAGTCAATTAAACCAAACCGGTCATGCTGGATGATGTTGCAGGCAGCATAACATTCGCCACGGCGTCTCCAGACTCTTTCATGTCTGTCACATGTGCTCAGTGTGAACCTGCTCTCATTTGTGAAGAGAACGGGGCGCCAATGGCGAACCTGCCAATTCTGCTGTTTTCTGGCAAATACCAATCGAGCTGCACGGTGCTGGGCTGTGAGCACAGGTCCCACTACAGGACGTCGGGCCCTCATGCCACCCTCATGGAGTCTGTTTCTGACAGTTTGGTCAGAAACATGCACACGAGTAGCCCGCTGGAGGTCATTTTGTAGGGCTCTGGCAGTGCTCCTCCTGTTCCTCCTCACACAAAGGAGCAGATACCGGTCCTGCCGCTGGGTTGTTGCCCTTCTACGGCCCTGTCCAGCTATCCTTGTGCAATGGCCCGTTTCCCTGTATTTTTTCCACACTCTTGAGACTGTGCTGGGAGACACTGCAAACCTTTTTGCGACGGCACGTATGGATGTGCCATCCTGGAGGAGCTGGACTACCTGTGCAACCTGAATGGGCTGCAGGTACCGCCTCATGCTACCAGTAATGACAAGGGCACTAGCAAAATGCAAAACTAGAAAAAAATCAGTCAGGAAGGATAAGGAGAGAGAAATGGTCTGTGGCCACCACCTGCAAAACCATTTACTTTTTGGGGGTTGTCTTGCTGTTGCCTCTCCTGTCCACCTGTTGTCACTTTCATTTGCACCAAAGCAGGTGAAATTGATTCACAATCGTTTACGCTTCCTAACTGGACAGATCAATATCCCAGAAGTTTAATTGACTTGGTGTTATACTGTGTTGTTTAAGTGTTCTCTTAATTTCTTTGAGCAGTGTAGTATCAGTTTTGGTTTTGCGGTTAAGTGCACAGAAAGGTGGTTCTGGGCTTGAATCCCAGCCAGGGTTTTTCTGTGTGGAGTTGTTGCATGTCCTCCCCGTGTCCGTGTGGCTTTCCTCCGGGTACTCTGGTTTCCTCCCACAGTCTGAAGACATACATGCTAGGCTGATTAGAGACTCTAAATTGCCCATAAGTATGAGTGTGTGAGTGAATGGTGTGTGCGCCCTGGGATGGATTGGCAACCTTTCCACAGTGTATTCCTGCCTCCTACCCAATGCATTCTGGGATAGACTGTAGCCTGCCCCCTTTGAACCTGAGCAGGAATAAGCGGGTTATAAAATGAACGGATGGATGGATATGCAGGTATGTGCAGATATGCACAATGTGGCTCTGTCTCATTGAACGGCATGTGAGCCTGAAGCTCCCAGGACAAAGCACAACTGCAACCAATTAACTGACTGGAACTTCATAACTGCAGCCTGCAATCAATTAACCGCCATGGACCTGTGAGGTACCTGTGTGGGAAAAGCACGGACGGCATTGGGAGCGAGTTTAGGGGAAGTTTTGTTCTTGCTGCAGGGAGTACACACTGTTATTGGACTGACAGCAGTGTTTTTAGCCCGGATTTGGTTTAAGAACTTTGTGTTCCGCGTCGTATTGTTTTTGCGGTTTGGGAACTGGCTTAGCTGCCCAAACACAAGAGAGGGTGGAGACCAGTAAATGTCTCCAAACTAGGGATGCCATTTTGTTTGTTTTTCTATTTTGTGTTCAGCTTGTTGTCCCCTGCTCCACTTCCTCTGAGAATAAACTTCGGTAATTTTATCAATATGTTTATTGTGTTGTTGGATTTTACATTTTATTGCACAAACCTGGGGCCCCTCGCCTGGTCTTGCTAATATACTTTTTTCACATAAATGCTTCTGCATGGTGACTTATTTTTGGTTGAATAAATAACAAAGTAAAATCCATTGTATTATTTGTCACAGGAGTTTACAGTTATATTTTAAGACTTTTAGGAGGAGGGTTAGTTGTGTCCTGATATGTAAAACCATCGAATTGAAAGAGTGTGTACTTTCTTTTTCATGTCAATATGGCTGTGTCCTGATTAGAGCCGTATCTACTGAATCCTGTCTCCTGTGTACTGTTTATTGTATACTGTTTAGTACGTGACTTGCAGTATGCAAAAATATCCTTCATTCTATTTTCCAACCGTACTGTGGAAGTGTTGTAAGATATCCCACCCTTCCACAGCCATGATGTCACATGTTATTTTTGTTATCGTTGAAAGAAAACGTCAGCGAAACGGCGCCGCATTTTTAAAGCAAAGCTGCCTGTCATATTTATGCAACCAAAATGTTTCGCATACTTCTTGAAAAGTATGCTCCTGAATATACTCAGCGAAACCCTGGAAGTAAGTATATCATCCAGGGTTTTAAGTACACTACATTTAGGGAACATTTTGCCTACTTACATTTTTCATCCAGTGTGCTCAACAAGCATACTCAATAGTATGGAAGGGGGCTGATTTGGACACTGCCGGTCATTTCTGTGCAAGCCAGCGAGCTGAAGGGTTGCAGAGATAAAAGAAGTTGGGCGTGCCCATGTGCCCTGTGGAGGGTGTTTGTTCTATGGCCAACAGCAATACCACGCTACACCGTTTTCAGAGCAAACTGCTGAAATTTTGCAGGTGTGAGCTTGGTTTATGCTTCAATGGGAGACCTCCTGGGAAAACTACGTTGCACCTGGAAGACCTGTTGGTTGGCCAGTAGGGGGCGCTGTTCTGTCCCCCTGCAAATATAAATCCATTATGCCAGCAGAGCAGTGGTTCTGTAGATGGTGCCAGATGCTAAATAGAGATTTTGACTTACTGTGGCACTTTTCAAAATATTAGAATTGTTAACTGCACTGTCATAGAGATATTCCCACGGAGACAGACTGTCTAATATTCTAATACAACACAATCCTTTTTATTCAAAACTCACTTTGACTTCCCAGGCCACCACTGCCAATGTAAATTGAGTTCTCAGTCAGACTGCCTGGTTAAATGAAAAGCAAAAATGTTCTCAAATAGCTTTTGTAATATATACCTGAAATATATGATATCTATATTTGTACTGGAAGTATAAAGAAAAAAGAATCAGTCAAGCCGGAAAGTCTGAATACCCCTTTCACGTTTTCCACGTTTTATTACATTACAGACATATTCTACAATAGATTGAGTTCATTTTTTGTTTCAAAATTCTACACAAAATAGCCCATAATGACAAAGTGAAAACATGTTTTTAGAAAACTGAAATTTTTCTTTTACATAAGTATTAATATTTGGTCGCATATCCTTTGCATGCTGTTACTTCCTGAAGTCTGTGACCAATCAACATCAAGAGACTCTCGATATCTTATTTTCAGGTACTGTTACAAGCAATACTATAACCTCTCTGCATTTGAACTGATCTCTATGAGAATTGGGGGGTGAGACTAGATTCAGCTGTAAATTACACCAGTATGGAGCACATGACTGGCGAAATGGTGGTACGTCATAAAGGGTCTAAGGTATCAAACGAGCCCTAAACCATCACTCTGCGGCCAGATATGGAGTCGATGTGGATGGATCCCTTTAAAGGTGGTTTCTCATGACTTTTTTCCCCATAGAATTCTATAGGAAAATGAGTCAGGAGAAATAACCCTTGCAGTGATCCTGTTATATTCTGTATATCTGTCTGTTTGTATTATTTATTACCATCATTGCATTCCCCTCTGTTCGTGGGTTGTCTGAGTCGCATTCGTGTGTTTGTTTAACCTGTCTCGTGTATGCACTGTTTAGGTGACTTCGGGATTTTCCGAGGGTTTCGTGTTATGCTACTTCCTGGTTTCCTTTACGTGTAAATTGTATAGATTACTAACTCGCGCTAACAATCACTCGGGTGCTTTATTAGTTAAGCGCACTTACTAAACCAATTAACATAAATGTATACTAACGACTAACTGTCTGTCTTATAGTTAGATACTAACAGATTAACCAGTTTTTCCGCGATCTCTGTAATTCGCACCAGCTGTTTGTATTTAGACTTCACCTCTCGTGATTACTGAGCACACTCCGCTCCTCTTCGGGCCCGTTGTTTGTTATGCATGTTTCCGAGTCCCTTCCATGTCTTTGTTATGTTCCGTGATTGTTTCATTGCTACCTCATGTGTTAACCTCACGTTGTTTGTTACCCCTCCCTTTCCTATACGTATATATAGACCCACAGATTTGTTTGTTCCTTGTCAGAACGTTGATTCACTTTTCCTGAGCCTGTTATAGTAAAGCCAGAGACTAGCTGATATTCCTGAGACACCCTTTGATTTTGATTCCGAGTTAGCCTAGCCCTTATCTGTACTGTGGCGAGCGTGCAAGCAAGAATGGAAGGTCCACACAAGTTCTCAGCTGCTTAGTAACCTGTGCCCCATACACCGCACGACTCCAGGTCACGTGTTTATTTCGTAAACAAAGCACGAAGGAACTCAACTCAATACCCGCTAACGGCGGGGGTCAACGTTTAGCACATACACATTCACTCACGGTGTTCGCATTCATTCACAACAAACTACAGTACAGTACAGTAACTACAGTAGATTAACACAGAATTATAACGACTGATAACAACTATAACTATAACAACTATAACGATTAACAACATTGGATAAAACTGTACATTTAAACATTAACAATTAAGGGAAATCGCTAGCACCCGCGATTTCCCATGGCGCATTGCGCCCACAAGTCTGCATTGACGCGACCCAGCTTCCGGGTCGCTACATAGCCCCCTTCTAAGGGGTCAGTTGTCCCCAACGACCCCATCACCCAACACAAAGTCCCGGTAACGTGCCGGTGGTCGCCGTTGACGGCCCGGCCGCCTGGAGGGCGCATGAATTGTCAATGCTGGGGAACCACCCGGCTCCGTACGGGCAGTGTCCGGACTGGCCCCCCCCTCCTCAACAGGCGGTGCGAGCACAACAGGCGGGGTGAGAGAAACAGGCGGTGTGAGAGGTCGGTAGGGTGCCAGCCTGTCCCGGTGGAGCACCACCAGGCGACCCCGACCGGGCATACGCACCCGGTACACCACCTCAGACAGTTTCTCCAGGACTTCCCCCGGCCCCTGCCAGTGACTCCGCAGTTTGGGGGAGACCCCCTTCTTGCGGACGGGACAGTAGATCCAGACCTGATCCTTAGGCGAAAAGGCCTGTCCACGACACCGGGTATCGTACGCCCGTTTCTGCCGCACCCCAGAATTGGCCTGCGCCTGGCGGGTGTACTCGTGGACCACCTGGAGACGGTCCCGCAGTCGGCGGAAGTACTCCATCTCCTTTCCCCCAGCGATCTCTGGCTCGGGCGGGGCCCCGAACACCAAGTCCACTGGTGTCCGGAGCTCCCGCCCGAACATGAGAGCAGCAGGGGTGCACTGGCTGGACTCCTGCACGGCAGTGCGGTAGGACCACAGGACCAGGGGCAGGTGGCGGTCCCAGTCTCGTTGGTGCTGGCTGGTGAGGATGGCGAGTTGGGTGGTCAGGGTGCGGTTGAACCGCTCCACCAGCCCGTCGCTCTGTGGATGGAGCGGTGTCATCCTGGTTTTACTCACCCCCAGCCGGCGGCAGACCTCGCCGAACACCTGCGCCTCAAAGTTCCGCCCTTGGTCGCTGTGTAGTTCGGTGGGGACCCCGAAGCGGGCAAACATTTCCTCTACCAGTCTTTCCGCAGTGGTGGCTGCACTCTGGTCTGGCACCGCGTACGCCTCAGGCCATTTGGTGAAATAGTCCATGGCCACGAGGACGTAGCGGTTGCCGGAGTCAGTCACGGGAAAGGGCCCGAGGATGTCCACCCCCACTCGTTCCATCGGGGCCCCCACCAGATACTGCTGCAGTGGGGCGTGGGAGCGTTGGGTCGGCCCCTTCCGGGCGGTGCAGGAGTCGCAGCAGTGAACATGCAGTTCGACGTCCCGCCGACAGCCAGGCCAGTAAAACCGCTCCCGGAGACGGTGCAGGGTTTTGGAATTCCCGTAGTGCCCCGTCCCCACCGACCCATGGACGAGTTGGAGCACCTGGGAATGGAGCACCCGGGGCACCAGCAGTTGGAGGAGGTTGCTTCTTCCTCCAGGGGCCTGCCACCTCCGGTACGCCACCCCGTGGTGCAGTTCGAAATTCCCCCACTGGGAATGGAATGCCTTCACTTCCGGCCCCAGGGCGGACACTTCCGCCCACTCCGGACGTCGCCCCGCCTCCAGCCAGCCTCTCACCTTGCCCACGGTGTTGTCAGCCTCCTGCTGTTGTTGCAGCTGCGACGGGTTTAACTGGAGCCACCCGTCTTCCGGACTGGTCGCTTGCACGGCTGTCACTGTGAATGCCGGCTGGTCGTGCTCCTCCTGTCGCCGGCAGTAGCGACATTCCATTGCCGCACAGGGACGCCGCGAGAGAGCGTCGGCATTGCCATGATGTCGCCCCGCTCGGTGCTGGATGTCGAAGTCGTACCCTTGGAGGGTCTCCAGCCAGCGGGCCACCTGGCCTTCGGGGTTTTTGAAATTTAACAGCCAGGTGAGCGAGGCATGGTCCGTGCGGATGAGGAACCGGCTCCCGTGCAGGTAAGGCCAGAAGTGGCGAAGGGCCAGGACTACTGCCAACAGCTCACGCCGAGTCACACAGTAGTTCCTCTCGGCCCGACTCAAGGCGCGGCTGAAGTACGCCACGGCACGTTCTCCCCCCTCTCCTGGCTGAGAGAGGACTGCCCTGACCCCCACATTGCTGGCATCAGTGTCCACAATGAAGGTTTTCTGGACGTCGGGGTAGGCCAGCACCGGAGCTTCTACAAGGGCTGCCCTGAGCTTGGCGAAGGCTGTGGCACAGGCGTCGTCCCAATTGAACGGCTGCCCTTTGTCGGTGAGGCGATGGAGCGGGCTGGCGGTAGTGGCAAAACCCTGGACGAAACGACGGTAGTAGGAGGCCAGGCCCAGGAAACTCCGCAGCTCGTTGATAGTGGCAGGGGTTGGCCAGTCTCTGACGGCAGCCACCTTAGCAGGGTCGGTAGCAACGCCCTGGGCACTGACCACGTGACTAAGGAAGGCCGTCTCTCTCCGCAGCAGGTGGCACTTCTTGGGGTTCAGTCGCAGCTCGGCCCGACGGATAGTCGCGAAGACTTCTTGCAGGTTGGCCAGGGCTCGGTCGAAGGTGTTGCCATGCACCAGCAGGTCGTCCAGGTAAACTATACAGCGACTCCGGGGAATGGCCGCCAGTACCCGCTCCATCAGGCGCTCGAAGGTGGCCGGCGCGTTGCAGAGCCCAAAGGGCATGACTCGGAACTGCCACAGCCCCTGCCCAATCGTGAAGGCAGTCTTTGGCTTTGCATCGGGGGCCAACTTCACCTGCCAGTAGCCGCTGCGTAGGTCGAGAGAGCTGAACCAGCTGGACCCCGCGATGTGGTCAAGAGCGTCGTCGATGCGGGGAAGCGGGTAGGAGTCTTTTTTTGTGACAGCATTGAGGCGGCGGTAGTCAACGCAGAACCTCCAGTCGCCGTCCTTTTTCCCCACCAAGACGGCTGGGGCCGCCCAGGGGCTGTCAGAGGGCTCAATCACTCCTGCAGCTACCATCTCTTTGATCTTGTCCTCCGCTGCCTGTCGTTTTGCGAGTGCCAGGCGGTGTGGCCGCAGACGGATGGGCTGAGCAGATCCAGTCTCTATGTCGTGCTGGACCAGACCGGTCTGACGGCAGTCCTCGTCACGGGCGGCGAAGATGTCGGCGTAGTCGTCGAGCAGGCGCTTCAGCTGGCGGCGTTGCTGGAGGTCGAGCCCCTCGCTGCTGCGGTGCCACAGCTCACTGGTGGCCTCAGACGTCTTGGCGGCGGGACCGGGGGCAGGCTGGCTGGCGACCGGTGGGCTGGTTGCGATGGCGGCCAGTTCAGGCTGAGGTCGGGGCAGCG
The DNA here is from genome assembly GCA_022702515.1 of Ilyophis sp. 1 JC-2022. Classification (NCBI taxonomy): domain Eukaryota; kingdom Metazoa; phylum Chordata; class Actinopteri; order Anguilliformes; family Synaphobranchidae; genus Ilyophis; species Ilyophis sp. 1 JC-2022. The sequence continues at coordinate 108,746,704 of CM040396.1, forward strand.
GTGGCAGTGAGGCACCCGGTCTTGGGGCGTGCTGAGCAGCTGCGGCCTGGTGAGGGCCCCGTCGGGTCTTCTTCCCCTCACGATGGTGCTGGAGTGCTATGGTCTCGGTGCCGAGGGTGATGGCTGCCCCTGACACGTCAACACGCGTGCCCCAGCGGTTGAGGCACTGTTCTAGTGTAGGGATGAGCTAGTTGAGGCACTGTTCTAGTGTAGGGATGAGCTTGTTGAGGCACTGTTCTAGTGTAGGGATGAGCTAGTTGAGGCACTGTTCTAGTGTAGGGATGAGCTAGTTGAGGCACTGTTCTAGTGTAGGGATGAGCCAGTTGAGGCACTGTTCTAGTGTAGGGATGAGCCAGTTGAGGCACTGTTCTAGTGTAGGGATGAGCTAGTTGAGGCACTGTTCTAGTGTAGGGATGAGCTTGTTGAGGCACTGTTCTAGTGTAGGGATGAGCTTGTTGAGACACTGTTCTAGTGTAGGGATGAGCTAGTTGAGGCACTGTTCTAGTGTAGGGATGAGCTAGTTGAGGCACTGTTCTAGTGTAGGGATGAGCTTGTTGAGGCACTGCTCTAGTGTAGGGATGAGCTTGTTGAGACACTGTTCTAGTGTAGGGATGAGCTAGTTGAGGCACTATTCTAGTGTAGGGATGAGCTAGTTGAGGCACTGTTCTTGTGTAGGGATGAGCTAGTTGAGGCACTGTTCTAGTGTAGGGATGAGCTAGTTGAGGCACTGTTCTAGTGTCGGGATGAGCTAGTTGAGGCACTATTCTAGTGTAGAGATGAGCTAGTTGAGGCACTGTTCTTGTGTAGGGATGGGCTAGTTGAGGCACTGTTCTAGTCTAGGGCTGAGCTAGTTGAGGCACTGTTCTAGTGTAGGGATGAGCTAGTTGAGGCACTGTTCTAGTGTAGGGATGAGCTAGTTGAGGCACTGTTCTAGTCTAGGGCTGAGCTAGTTGAGGCACTGTTCTAGTGTAGGGATGAGCTAGTTGAGGCACTGTTCTAGTGTAGGGATGAGCTAGTTGAGGCACTGTTCTAGTGTAGGGATGGGCTAGTTGAGACACTGTTCTAGTGTAGGGATGAGCTAGTTGAGGCACTGTTCTAGTGTAGGGATGAGCTAGTTGAGGCACTGTTCTAGTGTAGGGATGAGCTTGTTGAGGCACTGTTCTAGTGTAGGGATGAGCTAGTTGAGGCACTGTTCTAGTGTAGGGATGAGCTAGTTGAGGCACTGTTCTAGTGTAGGGATGAGCTAGTTGAGGCACTGTTCTAGTGTAGGGATGAGCTTGTTGAGGCACTGTTCTAGTGTAGGGATGAGCTAGTTGAGGCACTGTTCTAGTGTAGGGATGAGCTAGTTGAGGCACTGTTCTAGTGTAGGGATGAGCTTGTTGAGGCACTGTTCTAGTGTAGGGATGAGCTAGTTGAGGCACTGTTCTAGTGTAGGGATGAGCTAGTTGAGGCACTGTTCTAGTGTAGGGATGGGCTAGTTGAGACACTGTTCTAGTGTAGGGATGAGCTAGTTGAGGCACTGTTCTAGTGTAGGGATGAGCTAGTTGAGGCACTGTTCTAGTGTAGGGATGGGCTAGTTGAGACACTGTTCTAGTGTAGGGATGAGCTAGTTGAGGCACTGTTCTAGTGTAGGGATGAGCTAGTTGAGGCACTGTTCTAGTGTAGGGATGAGCTAGTTGAGGCACTGTTCTAGTGTAGGGATGAGCTAGTTGAGGCACTGTTCTAGTGTAGGGATGAGCTAGTTGAGGCACTGTTCTAGTGTAGGGATGAGCTAGTTGAGGCACTGTTCTAGTGTAGGGATGAGCTAGTTGAGGCACTGTTCTAGTGTAGGGATGAGCTAGTTGAGGCACTGTTCTAGTGTAGGGATGAGCTAGTTGAGGCACTGTTCTAGTGTAGGGATGAGCTAGTTGAGGCACTGTTCTAGTGTAGGGATGAGCTAGTTGAGGCACTGTTCTAGTGTAGGGATGAGCTAGTTGAGGCACTGTTCTAGTGTAGGGATGAGCTAGTTGAGGCACTGTTCTAGTGTAGGGATGAGCTAGTTGAGGCACTGTTCTAGTGTAGGGATGAGCTAGTTGAGGCACTGTTCTAGTGTAGGGATGAGCTAGTTGAGGCACTGTTCTAGTGTAGGGATGAGCTAGTTGAGGCACTGTTCTAGTGTAGGGATGAGCTTGTTGAGGCACTGTTCTAGTGTAGGGATGAGCTAGTTGAGGCACTGTTCTAGTGTAGGGATGAGCTAGTTGAGGCACTGTTCTAGTGTAGGGATGAGCTTGTTGAGGCACTGTTCTAGTGTAGGGATGAGCTAGTTGAGGCACTGTTCTAGTGTAGGGATGAGCTAGTTGAGGCACTGTTCTAGTGTAGGGATGAGCTTGTTGAGACACTGTTCTAGTGTAGGGATGAGCTAGTTGAGACACTGTTCTAGTGTAGGGATGAGCTAGTTGAGGCACTGTTCTAGTGTATGGATGAGCTTGTTGAGACACTGTTCTAGTGTAGGGATGAGCTAGTTGAGACACTGTTCTAGTGTAGGGATGAGCTAGTTGAGGCACTGTTCTAATGTAGGGATGAGCTTGTTGAGGCACTGTTCTAGTGTAGGGATGAGCTTGTTGAGGCACTGTTCTAGTGTAGGGATGAGCTTGTTGAGACACTGTTCTAGTGTAGGGATGAGCTAGTTGAGGCACTGTTCTAGTGTAGGGATGAGCTTGTTGAGGCACTGTTCTAGTGTAGGGATGAGCTTGTTGAGGCACTGTTCTAGTGTAGGGATGAGCTAGTTGAGGCACTGTTCTAGTGTAGGGATGAGCTAGTTGAGACACTGTTCTAGTGTAGGGATGAGCTAGTTGAGGCACTGTTCTAGTGTAGGGATGAGCTAGTTGAGACACTGTTCTAGTGTAGGGATGAGCTAGTTGAGGCACTGTTCTAGTGTAGGGATGAGCTTGTTGAGGCACTGTTCTAGTGTAGGGATGAGCTTGTTGAGGCACTGTTCTAGTGTAGGGATGAGCTTGTTGAGGCACTGTTCTAGTGTAGGGATGAGCTTGTTGAGACACTGTTCTAGTGTAGGGATGAGCTAGTTGAGGCACTGTTCTAGTGTAGGGATGAGCTAGTTGAGACACTGTTCTAGTGTAGGGATGAGCTAGTTGAGGCACTGTTCTAGTGTAGGGATGAGCTTGTTGAGGCACTGTTCTAGTGTAGGGATGAGCTTGTTGAGGCACTGTTCTAGTGTAGGGATGAGCTTGTTGAGGCACTGTTCTAGTGTAGGGATGAGCTTGTTGAGACACTGTTCTAGTGTAGGGATGAGCTTGTTGAGGCACTGTTCTAGTGTAGGGATGAGCTTGTTGAGACACTGTTCTAGTGTAGGGATGAGCTAGTTGAGGCACTGTTCTAGTGTAGGGATGAGCTAGTTGAGGCACTGTTCTAGTGTAGGGATGAGCTTGTTGAGGCACTGTTCTAGTGTAGGGATGAGCTTGTTGAGGCACTGTTCTAGTGTAGGGATGAGCTAGTTGAGGCACTGTTCTAGTGTAGGGATGAGCTTGTTGAGACACTGTTCTAGTGTAGGGATGAGCTAGTTGAGGCACTGTTCTAGTGTAGGGATGAGCTAGTTGAGACACTGTTCTAGTGTAGGGATGAGCTAGTTGAGGCACTGTTCTAGTGTAGGGATGAGCTTGTTGAGGCACTGTTCTAGTGTAGGGATGAGCTTGTTGAGGCACTGTTCTAGTGTAGGGATGAGCTTGTTGAGGCACTGTTCTAGTGTAGGGAGGAGCTTGTTGAGACACTGTTCTAGTGTAGGGATGAGCTAGTTGAGGCACTGTTCTAGTGTAGGGATGAGCTAGTTGAGGCACTGTTCTAGTGTAGGGAGGAGCTTGTTGAGACACTGTTCTAGTGTAGGGATGAGCTAGTTGAGGCACTGTTCTAGTGTAGGGATGAGCTTGTTGAGGCACTGTTCTAGTGTAGGGATGAGCTTGTTGAGGCACTGTTCTAGTGTAGGGATGAGCTTGTTGAGGCACTGTTCTAGTGTAGGGATGAGCTTGTTGAGGCACTGTTCTAGTGTAGGGATGAGCTAGTTGAGACACTGTTCTAGTGTAGGGATGAGCTAGTTGAGGCACTGTTCTAGTGTAGGGATGAGCTAGTTGAGGCACTGTTCTAGTGTAGGGATGAGCTAGTTGAGGCACTGTTCTAGTGTAGGGATGAGCTAGTTGAGGCACTGTTCTAGTGTAGGGATGAGCTTGTTGAGGCACTGTTCTAGTGTAGGGATGAGCTTGTTGAGGCACTGTTCTAGTGTAGGGATGAGCTAGTTGAGGCACTGTTCTAGTGTAGGGATGAGCTAGTTGAGACACTGTTCTAGTGTAGGGATGAGCTAGTTGAGGCACTGTTCTAGTGTAGGGATGAGCTAGTTGAGACACTGTTCTAGTGTAGGGATGAGCTAGTTGAGGCACTGTTCTAGTGTAGGGATGAGCTTGTTGAGGCACTGTTCTAGTGTAGGGATGAGCTTGTTGAGGCACTGTTCTAGTGTAGGGATGAGCTTGTTGAGGCACTGTTCTAGTGTAGGGATGAGCTTGTTGAGACACTGTTCTAGTGTAGGGATGAGCTAGTTGAGGCACTGTTCTAGTGTAGGGATGAGCTAGTTGAGACACTGTTCTAGTGTAGGGATGAGCTAGTTGAGGCACTGTTCTAGTGTAGGGATGAGCTTGTTGAGGCACTGTTCTAATGTAGGGATGAGCTTGTTGAGGCACTGTTCTAGTGTAGGGATGAGCTTGTTGAGGCACTGTTCTAGTGTAGGGATGAGCTTGTTGAGACACTGTTCTAGTGTAGGGATGAGCTAGTTGAGGCACTGTTCTAGTGTAGGGATGAGCTTGTTGAGGCACTGTTCTAGTGTAGGGATGAGCTTGTTGAGGCACTGTTCTAGTGTAGGGATGAGCTAGTTGAGGCACTGTTCTAGTGTAGGGATGAGCTAGTTGAGACACTGTTCTAGTGTAGGGATGAGCTAGTTGAGGCACTGTTCTAGTGTAGGGATGAGCTAGTTGAGACACTGTTCTAGTGTAGGGATGAGCTAGTTGAGGCACTGTTCTAGTGTAGGGATGAGCTTGTTGAGGCACTGTTCTAGTGTAGGGATGAGCTTGTTGAGGCACTGTTCTAGTGTAGGGATGAGCTTGTTGAGGCACTGTTCTAGTGTAGGGATGAGCTTGTTGAGACACTGTTCTAGTGTAGGGATGAGCTAGTTGAGGCACTGTTCTAGTGTAGGGATGAGCTAGTTGAGACACTGTTCTAGTGTAGGGATGAGCTAGTTGAGGCACTGTTCTAGTGTAGGGATGAGCTTGTTGAGGCACTGTTCTAGTGTAGGGATGAGCTTGTTGAGGCACTGTTCTAGTGTAGGGATGAGCTTGTTGAGGCACTGTTCTAGTGTAGGGATGAGCTTGTTGAGACACTGTTCTAGTGTAGGGATGAGCTTGTTGAGGCACTGTTCTAGTGTAGGGATGAGCTTGTTGAGACACTGTTCTAGTGTAGGGATGAGCTAGTTGAGGCACTGTTCTAGTGTAGGGATGAGCTAGTTGAGGCACTGTTCTAGTGTAGGGATGAGCTTGTTGAGGCACTGTTCTAGTGTAGGGATGAGCTTGTTGAGGCACTGTTCTAGTGTAGGGATGAGCTAGTTGAGGCACTGTTCTAGTGTAGGGATGAGCTTGTTGAGACACTGTTCTAGTGTAGGGATGAGCTAGTTGAGGCACTGTTCTAGTGTAGGGATGAGCTAGTTGAGACACTGTTCTAGTGTAGGGATGAGCTAGTTGAGGCACTGTTCTAGTGTAGGGATGAGCTTGTTGAGGCACTGTTCTAGTGTAGGGATGAGCTTGTTGAGGCACTGTTCTAGTGTAGGGATGAGCTTGTTGAGGCACTGTTCTAGTGTAGGGAGGAGCTTGTTGAGACACTGTTCTAGTGTAGGGATGAGCTAGTTGAGGCACTGTTCTAGTGTAGGGATGAGCTAGTTGAGGCACTGTTCTAGTGTAGGGAGGAGCTTGTTGAGACACTGTTCTAGTGTAGGGATGAGCTAGTTGAGGCACTGTTCTAGTGTAGGGATGAGCTTGTTGAGGCACTGTTCTAGTGTAGGGATGAGCTTGTTGAGGCACTGTTCTAGTGTAGGGATGAGCTTGTTGAGGCACTGTTCTAGTGTAGGGAGGAGCTTGTTGAGGCACTGTTCTAGTGTAGGGATGAGCTAGTTGAGACACTGTTCTAGTGTAGGGATGAGCTAGTTGAGGCACTGTTCTAGTGTAGGGAGGACCTTGTTGAGACACTGTTCTAGTGTAGGGATGAGCTAGTTGAGGCACTGTTCTAGTGTAGGGATGAGCTAGTTGAGGCACTGTTCTAGTGTAGGGATGAGCTAGTTGAGGCACTGTTCTAGTGTAGGGAGGAGCTTGTTGAGACACTGTTCTAGTGTAGGGATGAGCTAGTTGAGGCACTGTTCTAGTGTAGGGATGAGCTAGTTGAGGCACTGTTCTAGTGTAGGGATGAGCTTGTTGAGACACTGTTCTAGTGTAGGGATGAGCTAGTTGAGGCACTGTTCTAGTGTAGGGATGAGCCAGTTGAGGCACTGTTCTAGTGTAGGGATGAGCTTGTTGAGACACTGTTCTAGTGTAGGGATGAGCTTGGTGAGGCACTGTTCTAGTGTAGGGATGAGCTAGTTGAGGCACTGTTCTAGTGTAGGGATGAGCTTGGTGAGGCACTGTTCTAGTGTAGGGATGAGCTAGTTGAGGCACTGTTCTAGTGTAGGGATGAGCTTGTTGAGACACTGTTCTAGTGTAGGGATGAGCTAGTTGAGGCACTGTTCTAGTGTAGGGATGAGCCAGTTGAGGCACTGTTCTAGTGTAGGGATGAGCTTGTTGAGACACTGTTCTAGTGTATGGATGAGCTAGTTGAGGCACTGTTCTAGTGTAGGGATGAGCTTGTTGAGACACTGTTCTAGTGTATGGATGAGCTAGTTGAGGCACTGTTCTAGTGTAGGGATGAGCTTGTTGAGGCACTGTTCTAGTGTAGGGAGGAGCTAGTTGAGGCACTGTTCTAGTATCGGGATGAGCTAGTTGAGGCACTGTTCTAGTGTAGGGATGAGCTAGTTGAGGCACTGTTCTAGTGTATGGATGAGCTAGTTGAGGCACTGTTCTAGTGTAGGGATGAGCCAGTTGAGGCACTGTTCTAGTGTAGGGATGAGCCAGTTGAGGCACTGTTCTAATGTAGGGATGAGCCAGTTGAGACACTGTTTTTGTGTCGGGATGAACCAGTGGTAATGGTGAAACCTGGACCACGTCACTGCCAGTGTTATATTTTTCATGTTTCATTCTGACACTCTGTCATTTCATATCTGAGGCTATATTGGAGCACTAAAAGTATGACTTGCTGATGAGGGAAATTATTTTCAATCCAAAAACACGTCTCAGTCATTTTTTTTCAATCAATAACATAATGAATAAGAGCTATTGAGCAATGGAAAATGTAATTATCTGTCATTTTATCATTGTTTCAGTATCTTAAATTAAAATGTTAAAATGAAATAATTCATTAAATTATGCAACTAAATTTTGAGGCTGGCTAGTGCAATCATCAGGATTAGCATGGCACTATACTCCATGAGTTAGAAGGAATGCTGCAATCAGGACTAAGGCAATTTGGTTTTCATTTTGATCTTTATCCAGGATATATGGAAAGTCTTGAGTACATCTCATCATCAGCTGTGACCAAAGACGATCCCTTCACCCCTTTGAGGGTGAATATTTGAGTCAACTTCGTCAAAAAGCTTTTGAGTGGCCGTCTTTCTCTCATAAATGGAGGCACCTAAAATCCCAGGATGAAACCCTTATTTCTGGGGTTTTGTTGAGGGGATTCAGGAGCACACTCATCCACAGGACTGTGCACTCATCCGACAATTTCAGGAAGTAACCCGGAAGTAAAAATGACAACTTGTAGTACAAGAGCGGGAAATATTCCTAACTACTCTCTTTTTTATTTTTGTTAATTCCATCTTCATTCATAAACTACACTTTGTAACCATCGTCAAAACTGATTGATATGTGGCTAAGGCTTCTTTTTTTCAGTCCAGAATTAATGCATGTGTGTCTAATCCACGGAAACTCTTTTCCACCTTCTCCTCCCTGCTTATCCCCCCTCCGCCCCCTTCACCCTCCTCCCTCTCTGCAGATGACTTCCTAACCCACTTCGAGGGGAAGGTGGCCATGATCCGCAACTCCTTCACACCTCAGGTGACACCCCACATCCCCCGTACCGAACCCATCGCCACGCTGTCGTCCTTCAAGACTCTGGAGGAGGCAGATGTGCTCCAACTCATGACGCACCAGCGCGCAACCACCTGTGCGCTGGACCCCATCCCGTCGGCAGTCCTCCAGTCAATATCCGCTGAGCTTGTTCCATACCTGTCTTCTATTATCAACACCTCCCTAACCTGTGGCCATGTCCCTGCTGTTTTTAAGACTGCCCGTGTAACCCCACTCTTAAAAAAACCTAGCCTGGACCCCTCTGATGTCAGGAACTACCGTCCTGTATCCCTCCTGCCCTTCCTGTCCAAAACCCTTGAACGAGCTGTACATAACCAACTGTCTGTTTTTCTCCACCAGAATAACCTGCTTGACCCCCATCAGTCCGGCTTCAGAACCGGACATTCCACTGAAACTGCTCTCCTGGCCGTGACCGAGGCACTCTCCAATGCTAGAGCCTCATCCCTCTCCTCTGTCCTGATTCTACTTGACCTGTCAGCAGCATTTGACACGGTCAACCACAAACTCCTGATCTCTACACTCTCTGAGATGGGCATTTCTGGGACTGCCCTCTCCTGGTTTGTATCGTACCTCACTGATAGATCCTACCAAGTCTCTTGGAAGGGTTCTGTTTCTGCACCCCATCCCCTGTCTACAGGAGTCCCGCAGGGATCTGTACTTGGTCCTCTGCTGTTCTCCATTTATACAAAGTCTCTTGGTTCAGTAATCAATTCACATGGCTTCTCATACCATAGTTATGCTGACGATACTCAACTCTTCCTTTCTTTCCCTCCCTCTACCCAACAGGTGAAGGAGAGGATATCTGCTTGTCTGGCCGACATCTCTGAGTGGATGACTACCCATCACCTGAAGCTCAACCTCGACAAGACAGAGCTCCTCTTCATGCCGTACAAAACCTCCCCGCTACTCGACCTCTCCATCACCGTTGACGGGACCGTGGTGGCTGCCTCCCGCTCTGCAAAGAACCTGGGGGTGGTCCTGGACGACCAGCTGGACTTCAAAGACCACATCAGGGCGACGGCACGGTCCTGCAGGTTCCTCCTGTACAACATCAGGAGGATTCGACCGTACCTGACCACCTACTCCACCCAGCTTCTGGTCCAGACTATGGTCACCTCACGCCTGGACTACTGCAACTCCCTGCTCGCAAGCTTACCAGCCTGCGCCATACTCCCTCTTCAACTGATCCAGAACGCAGCTGCCCGGCTTGTGTTCAACCTCCCGAAATACTCACATGTCACCCCCCTGTTGAGGTCACTCCACTGGCTGCCAGTTGCAGCTAGGATCAGGTTCAAAGTTCTGACCCTGGCCCACACTGCAGCTAATAGGACAGGCCCCGTCTACCTGCAGGACCTGATCCAGACCTATGTTCCTGCTCGACCGCTTCGCTCTTCTACAGCAGGGCGCCTCGCACTTCCCCCCATCCGTGTCAATGGCGCCCGCTCCTCCCGACCGCGGAGCTTTTCCACCCTAGCTCCCCAGTGGTGGAACGAACTTCCCATTCCCCTACGCTCAATACCAACCCTGCCTGCTTTCCGTCGTGGCCTGAAAACACACCTTTTCAGGCTCCACCTGGACTAATACTTATCTAGGACCTCATGGTATGTCTTCTTGTTGAACTGTGTACTCAAGTTTATACTATTTAGAATAGCATTGTAGTAGAGATGATTTACCCAGTTCACTGTGAACTGCACTGTGTTCGTTACTAGGGATAGCTGATACTGTATGGGAAGAATGTGCTTTCTTATCTGTTGTGTAGTTACTTCGATGACCTTTCTATATGCACTTACTGTACGTCGCTTTGGACAAAAGCGTCTGCTAAATGACTGTAATGTAATGTAATATGTATTTTATTTGATTATTTGTCAGGGACCATCTTGCTAGATTGAGCACTGTTGAGCTAGATTTAGCTTTAGAGCTCATTTTCGTCCGCAGTCCCTCAGCAAAAAATATACAATATCTCAATAATAAAATGTATATATATTAGGAACTACTTCCTCACTAGTTTGGAAAGAGTTTTGCAAGATTTTTTTTACATATTACTTGGAAAATGCGGGGACAGGGCACATAGTCTGTCACAGGGGTCTGAGGGGACAGGGCACATAGTCTGTCACAGGGGTCTGAGTGGACAGGGCACATTGTCTGTCACAGGGGTCTGAGTGGACAGGGCACATAGTCTGTCACAGGGGTCTGAGGGGACAGGGCACATAGTCTGTCACAGGGGTCTGAGTGGACAGGGCACATAGTCTGTCACAGGGGTCTGAGGGGACAGGGCACATAGTCTGTCACAGGGGTCTGAGTGGAAGGGCACATAGTCTGTCACAGGGGTCTGAGTGGAAGGGCACATAGTCTGTCACAGGGGTCTGAGGGGACAGGGCACATAGTCTGTCACAGGGGTCTGAGTGGACAGGGCACATAGTCTGTCACAGGGGTCTGAGTGGACAGGGAACATAGTCTGTCACAGGGGTCTGAGGGGACAGGGCACATAGTCTGTCACAGGGGTCTGAGGGGACAGGGCACATAGTCTGTCACAGGGGTCTGAGTGGACAGGGCACATAGTCTGTCACAGGGGTCTGAGTGGACAGGGCACATAGTCTGTCACAGGGGTCTGAGTGGACAGGGAACATAGTCTGTCACAGGGGTCTGAGGGGACAGGGCACATAGTCTGTCACAGGGGTCTGAGGGGACAGGGCACATAGTCTGTCACAGGGGTCTGAGTGGACAGGGCACATAGTCTGTCACAGGGGTCTGAGTGGACAGGGCACATAGTCTGTCACAGGGGTCTGAGTGGACAGGGCACATAGTCTGTCACAGGGGTCTGAGTGGACAGGGCACATAGTCTGTCACAGGGGTCTGAGTGGACAGGGAACAGAGGGCAGGGGACAGGGTGCAGGGAACAGGGAACAGAGGGCAGGGAACAGGGATCATATTCAGTCATGGCACTCGTCTCCAGTTTGAGGGCACACTGCAATCAATGCCTTCGGTTACACACAAACACACAAAATTTTGGAAACACCTACAAAATATGAATATGAATGAACTAATAAGGAGCAGGACCCTTTGCCTTCAGAACAGCATCGGTCTTTGGAACGCTGTCATATAAGTTCTGATCTGTGTGCAGTGGGATTTTGGACCATTCTTCCTGAAGGACAGCTTCTAAGTCTTAGAAGGATGAAGGAGGTGCAAACCTATTTCACACTCTGTGATCCGAAACTTATCATAAAGGTTCAATCATGTTGTTTAGATCAGGTGCTTAAGGAAGTCACTGAAGGCGTCCTGGTGTTCATGAAATCAATCTTGGATTTGTTTAGCAGTGTGCATGGGGGTGTTATGATCTTGGAATATGGGGACTTCAAGAGAACAGAGTTTGTGCCATAAGATGCACCTGGTCTTGTAAAAATGGCTTCATATTCTCTGGCCGTTATATGACCCTGCAGAGCAATCAACTAACCCAGTGACTCTGGTGAGACCCCTGTCCGCACCATGACAGATCAGCAACTATGTTTAACATGTGGATGCAGACATTGTTTTATATTAATACATAAGCTACACACTGTGGCCTGAAGTAGCTTGCATTAGGCTACGTCAAAATAGTGATAACCCAATGAAAGGAAAAGCACTGCACGCAAAATTGAAAACATTAACTTATAGAAATGTTTTCTTCACAGAAGCAACGTACATTTGACGAGCATTTGTTGAAATATATTAACGCTGCTCTGTAATTATTATATGAAGCGTTTACTTTGACAATGTTTCGTGTCTCTACGTCTTAAAGGTCCTCTTTGGTGACTCGTTCCCAGACAAACGGAGGTCATGTCGAATGATATCCCGTGCATGTCGTACGACCCTCGCGGCGTCTGTTTCCTGCGCTCTCGTCACTTCGCCCCTCCCTCCAGAGAAGCTCCGTCGTGGTGTCCCACTACAGCTAGTTGAAACGATTTCAGCACCGGGACAGATCCCCGACTGTCTAATGGCAACATGGCGACAGAGGTAAGAAACATATTATTCTTCCATACTGTATGTTACACACGACACGTTGAATGAAAACGTTTATACTTTGAAACGAGCGAAAATACAGACGTAATGCTGAATTTTAAGCAGAACAAAAATGATTACGGGCGTTATTAGAGTAACAAAAATACAGTTGCGCGGTGATTTAAGGAGACGATTGTGTGTGAAATTCCAATGCACCTGTCCCACAACTCAACCGAAATAAAAGGCAGATAACTGACCAAATTTAAGCAGTCAAAATAGAGGGAAACCCCAAACAAGTCTAGAGTCGTATTCCGTGTCAATTCCGCATGCAAAAGCTACAAGTGCACGGAGAGGCTTTCATCTTCTTCTTCTTCTTCTTCTTCAGACATGTGAAATGCCATTACACCGAACTGCGGCAACGATCATTTCAATATAAATAAGTTATGTTTCAAATCACAATCGCAAAGTGTTTTAGATTAACGAGAATACGCGAGCAATCCACAGGTTATTATTGTTGGGGAAATACTTGGAATACGACTATATTTCGCATTAAATGCGATAGACGAAATATGGTGCATTAACGCTGGAAGTCTCCCCCTATAACCCCTCAAAGTGTATTGGGGCTCGCCTTTTCAATTTTGCGATAAAAATACATTCGAATTTGAAATATGTCCTGTATTATGGAGTTGTTTTTAGCTTTTAAGACCGAAAACCGAGTAATCTAGCTATATAAGTGGAAGGGGTTGGGGGGTCGTTTTACATTCAACTGCCAAGGGAAAACACAAGACGTTTGTCTCTAGTGTAGGAGGTGAATCGTTTAGCTGTGTGTGATCAGTGTCAGGTCACAGTGTTGTACCACACTGAGATGGTAATTCACCCCGCGAGACGTGCAGCCTTGTCAGGACCGTGGACAGTAGCTCCCAGCGCAAACAGGCAGCCTGCGATACAACGCATTCTAACGCGCGCGCAATACATTGAATACATTGATGAATTACTGAATAAAGACTTTGCCATTGGCTACTTTACGATTTGACCTTACAATACACAGCCACAGTAAATAATGTAGGAGGTGCTTGCTTCTTGATTTCAAGAAATGAATGTAATACATTGTTAAATATAAAAATATAATGGATGAAATGTCCTTTATAAGGTTCCTAAAGAGATAAGTAATGGCAGTTCTTTAAGATATTATGCTTTGAAGAGTGGCACATGGTTTCCCTTTGAGAAATGTAACAAACTGCAATATATTGTAAAAAAGGTGACTTTTTGGAAAATATAATTTTTTTATGTGTGTGTGTGTGTGTGTGTGTGTGTGTGTGGCTCTTGTGTGGGTATGGTGTCAAGGGTCTGATTTGTAATCACTGTGTATTTTTATGACATTTATATTTGAAACATATGCCCTTATTCACATCTGAGTGTAATTGTATGCTTTCAGCTTTATGTATTGTCTTAGGCTGGCTTATCTTCCTCTTTTGATAGTTTTAAATTCAGTTTTTTCCAATTAAATAATCTAGCAAGCTCATTGCAGCATCTATTCTAGTGAAACACCAATGTGCTCAAGCCTTCAATGGACTCAGAAAGAGTCAAACCCACTGAGTCTAACACACGCACGCACGCACGCACGCACGCACACACATACACACACACACACACACGCACACTTCATTTATATTCACCAGTCAATTTGAACACTTCCCCAGTAACATGCACAGCACTAGGTACAGTGTATGTGCTGTTGTATTTACACATTTATAACCAACACGTCTTTAACACATTTATAAACGTACGTCTTTAACACATTTATAAACATACGTCTTTAACACATTTATAAACTTACGTATTTAACACATTTATAAACATACGTCTTTAACACATTTATAAACATATGTCTTTAACACATTTATAAACGTACGTCTTTAACACATTTATAAACTTACGTCTTTAACACATTTATAAACATACGTCTTTAACACATTTATAAACTTACGTCTTTAACACATTTATAAACATACGTCTTTAACACATTTATAAACATACGTCTTTAACACATTTATAAACATACGTCTTTAACACATTTATAAACATACGTCTTTAACACATTTATAAACATACGTCTTTAACACATTTATAAACATACGTCTTTAACACATTTATAAACGTACGTCTTTAACACATTTATAAACATACTTCTTTAACACATTTATAAACATACGTCTTTAACACATTTATAAACATACGTCTTTAACACATTTATAAACATACGTCTTTAACACATTTATAAACTTACGTCTTTAACACATTTATAAACATACGTCTTTAACACATTTATAAACATACGTCTTTAACACATTTATAAACATACGTCTTTAACACATTTATAAACATACGTCTTTAACACATTTATAAACATATGTCTTTAACACATTTATAAACATACGTCTTTAACACATTTATAAACATACGTCTTTAACACATTTATAAACTTACGTCTTTAACACATTTATAAACATACGTCTTTAACACATTTATAAACATACGTCTTTAACACATTTATAAACATACGTCTTTAACACATTTATAAACATACGTCTTTAACACATTTATAAACATACGTCTTTAACACATTTATAAACATACGTCTTTAACACATTTATAAACATACGTCTTTAACACATTTATAAACATACGTCTTTAACACATTTATAAACATACGTCTTTAACACATTTATAAACATACGTCTTTAACACATTTATAAACATACGTCTTTAACACATTTATAAACATACGTCTTTAACACATTTATAAACATACGTCTTTAACACATTTATAAACATACGTCTTTAACACATTTATAAACATACGTCTTTAACACATTTATAAACATACGTCTTTAACACATTTATAAACATACGTCTTTAACACATTTATAAACATACGTCTTTAACACATTTATAAACATACGTCTTTAACACATTTATAAACATACGTCTTTAACACATTTATAAACTTACGTCTTTAACACATTTATAAACATACGTCTTTAACACATTTATAAACATACGTCTTTAACACATTTATAAACATACGTCTTTAACACATTTATAAACATACGTCTTTAACACATTTATAAACATATGTCTTTAACACATTTATTAACTTACGTCTTTAACACATTTATAAACATACGTCTTTAACACATTTATAAACATACGTCTTTAACACATTTATAAACATAGAGTATGTCAGGGTGTATTTATTATGAGCTGTAGGAAAAAGGTGTTTGATTTGATGTGCTGAAGAAGCCGCCGGTTGTAAACACACGTGACCTTTCAAAACCTTTCTGTGGGTTTGATTTTCTTCTGGAGCCGTATAGCATCTTTAGGTTTACCTTTACGCTGTAGAGCATCTTTAGGTTTACCTGTACGCTGTAGAGCATCTTTAGGTTTACCTGTACGCTGTAGAGCATCTTTAGGTTTACCTGTATGCTGTAGCTCCGCTTACCATCACTACACACATCCGCTGATGAGAATCCATGGCAACAGGTGGTCTCATCTCCAGAGCAACAAGACAGCCATTGATTAATTACCCACGAGGCACCCAGCGCCATTGTCTTTTTCTCTCGCATATAAGAAGAACGGGGCGTTTTTAAACCATGTCGTACAGCGCCCTAGAAGTGCTCGCCGTGTGCAGTAATTTTCCATAAGGCACCATTTACAGAATGGGGACTGATTTGGCAGGACAGAAGATATATATAAATGCCTTTCTGTAGGTTTCATTTGGGCACCATCTTTCAAATCAAGACATCTTCGCCTTTGATGGTGAGATAAAAATCTATGCCATTGACAATAAGACTAAAGCCCATGTAATTACTGCGTATGTTTGATATCTCACTGAGATTATGTGCAGGCCTTACATGCAAAGATCTATTTTTGTAGTTAGGCCAATATGAGCTGCCATGCAGCATACAGCATTTTTTTTAAAAAGTACCTATTTTATGTCTCCTCAAAACAGCTGTACAGGAATATGTTTTTTATGAATTCAATAAATTCCAACATTTTGCATTTGATTCAGAATCCAGACATTTTTGTCTCAGTAAATGTGTAGGTGGTCCATAAAGTACAAGCACTACAGTGTTTCAGTGGGAATATTTCCTGTTGTGAGTGTTGCTGTTCAGGGGACATTTTGGCTCTTTGTGGGCTCATTGCGGTCCTGCTGTCCTACATTTCTGCCCGGCAAACTGTGTGGGGTCTAAGCCTCCCACGCGGACCCACTGTGTGTTCTTCTTGTTGTTGGGGTCATTCCTGTTATTTTATACTAACACCCCTTCCCCCATAAGGTCTTCTTCCGGCTCCTCCCGCTGGCTTCTAGCTGACAGCAGCACAAACACACACACACACACACACACACACACACACACACACACACACACACGCGAGCATTCATTAGAGAGTATCCCAGGCAAACTGGCTCAGCAAATCGGCCATTTTGTACTTTGAGACATTATGACCACTGAGGCCCCATGATGCAACTGCAACCTCAGCGGCGGTCATAGCAACCAACCGCAACGGTTCTAAAGTCTTTAGAGGAAGTGGGTCATGTGCAGACATGAGAGAAAGACAATATGGACTGCTTAAAAGCACACGCGCTAAGCGCAGACCGAACACCTCAACCAGAGTAAACTGAGAGGTTTGCCACTGTGGGCGTTGAATGAGGGATTAAATCGAGTGATGATTCCTATGGGTGCTGCGTAGTCTCACGTCCTCGTGCGTATCATCTCTGGGTTCATTACAATCCCCCGTCAGTAGTGCCACCATGATTTGTATGTGGATTCCTGCGTGTGAACACTTTGCGGCGTATATAAGCCAAACCATGTAGCTGTGTCTAAAGCCACGGTCTTAGCAGAAATAAGATTCTGAAGTCTAAATATAAGATTAAAATGCTTGTTAAGATTTGTTTTTTGCAGTGTAGAGGCCCCACATTCCCCCACAGTGCATCTCAGATACCCACGCAGACCTGCTGCCCCCTAAGAGGAACGTGTGTTCTTTTGTGGGAGCTATGTTGTTCAGTTTATGTATATTCTGATTGGTCAAACTCTTCATAAAGTTCATATTTGGCAGTGAGGGATCACGCATGAACATGGCTACACATGGTCATTGGATACTCAAAATTCGGTTGGGAAATTAAATAATAAATACACAGCCCCACGTGCCAAATTTATTTCTAATTAATTTTTAAAAAGTGAAGTAGGAAGCGCATTGCAGACAAACCTACCAGAGTGCCTCTCCCTGAAGAGACGCATTATCACTACACTACTGGCCTTTAACAGACACTCTTATTCAGAGTCACTCACAATGCAAACAGTGCAAGGGTCAGGGGTCAGGGGTCAAGGTGTCAAAGTGCAGTAATTCCTTAGACAGGGGAAAGTATAGTCCAGAGATAGACAGTAAAAACAAGAAGTACAGATCAGATTGACAACTTATCTGTATCCTATTGTCATACAAACAAAAACAGAGAACAGCATGTTCTGCAATAGCAAAAGAATGTTGTTATTATTATTATTATTATAATTATGGAGGTGTGAGCATGAGTTAAAATGGCCTCTCAAGCACATAGAAATGATTCTATGTCGGAAAATGACCCATGTCTCTGCTGATTTGATGCACGATGGGATGCACATCTCAGCCCACGAGGACCGTGATTTCATTAACAGGGCGTGCGACAGTCGTTAGGTGTTGTAAATATGGTGAGACCCAGCTGGTGAGAGCGGCAGTATTGATTAGGCGTGCTTTCAGGAGTTCGAGTCGCTGGAACTAATGCTAACAGAGCCTGTGCCTCTGATTGAATGCCAGCATCTCCAGCCAGACCCCATTAATTATGAATGACACATTTAACGTGAACAGCATGAGGGAATGCGGCACTCGGAGCCCGGACTCTCAAACTGTTCATTCATTTATTTCTCAGCCATGGTCAGCCTTGATTTACTTTGGGGAGAGCTGTCGTAGATTCAGATTGGTTCCAATCCCTTGTTTCCTGTACATGTCCTAAGATATTTTGGTGTGCAATGGTGGCCATTCCAAAACTGCAGCAATATCAGAGCCCATCCTAAAAACAGCCGAAACACAGCGGGACGGACTCAGACTCCTCTTCCCATCAGGGGCCATTTCACGGTCGAAGGTTGTCATTTTTAGGTGTATTATTTTTGCATGTGCAGGGCCAAGACGACAATGGCTTTGGCACACTCCTCAGCATTAAGGGGTGCGCCAGAAGGGTCCATCTGTTTCCGGATTATATGCCAACTTCTTATTTTAATTATTGAATAATCATGATCTGTGTGTGTGTGTGTGTGTGTGTGTGTGTGTGTGTGTTTGTGTGCGTGTGCGTGCGCGTGAGCGTGCGTAAGTGAGTGAGTGAGTGTGTGCGTGCGTGAGTGCGTGCGTGAGTGCGCGCGCGCGAGTGAGTGCGTGAGTGCGTGCGTGAGTGCGCGCGCGCGAGTGAGTGCGTGCGTGAGTGCGTGTGTGCGTGCGTGTGTGTGTGGGTGTGTGTGTGCATGTGAGTATGCTTGGTGAATCTGCACTGGTGTGTTCAGCTGTGCAGAAGATTAACCCAGAATGATAAAAACAAAAACACGCACTGGGCCCTAAAAGAGTGGCGTTTGTGCACCTCGATATCAATGTAAAACGGCAGGAATAGGCTGTTGAACTTCCGGAACATTTCCTGCACATCTGTCCAGAGCAGGAAGCGACCAATCAGCTCAGTTCCAAGTGCAGTGGATCGTGGGGATATCCGTGGTGACGGCAACCGTGTGCCAGTAGTCACAACGAATAGCCACTGTTTACGCACGTGTTAATCAGCATGGAAAAACATATCGTTCTGATTAAGCAATTCAACTTAACAGCTTTGAGCTGAGGTGAAAGGCAGAGAGACAGAGGAGAAGAAGAGGGAGCAAGAGAGAGAGATTTAGCATAGTCTGAAATGTATATTAGTGTTCAGTGTTTCAGTTATGTCATTTATGTATGTTAAGTTCTTAATATAATTCTTAAGTTGTAATAATAGTAATGTAATTTAGGAACCTCTAAATGCAATTTCTGTCATTTAATTCCTTAATGTAATTTATGTAAGTTGTTTATTTATTCTTGTATTCCTACTACTTCAAATGAAGTTCCCTTACAAAAACAAATGAAGATACTCTATACTATCCTAAACCCATCAACCAATCGCAGGCCTCATCAAGGCAGGCCCCAGGTGATATCCACCTTAAACAGTCAATAGGTTACGACCCCGGATATGGACTGGACTCAAACGCACGACTCATACACAGGATTGCCAATACTCAGATAGTTTATTGCTTGACCAGGGAGTATTCCTAAAGCATGGGGAAAAGGCAGGCAGTTATAGTTCCAGGCCGGAACTGGACTTTACAACCAGGCAGCAACTGTTCCAGGCCGGAACTGGACTTTACACCCAGGCAGAAACTGTTCCAGGCTGGAACTGGACTTTACACCCAGGCAGAAACTGTTCCAGGCCGGAACTGGACTTTACACCCAGGCAGAAACTGTTCCAGGCCGGAACTGGACTTTACACCCAGGCAGAAACTGTTCCAGGCCGGAACTGGACTTTACACCCAGGCAGAAATTGTTCCAGGCCGGAACTGGACTTTACACCCAGGCAGAAACTGTTCCAGGCCGGAACTGGACTTTACACCCAGGCAGAAACTGTTCCAGGCCGGAACTGGACTTTACACCCAGGCAGAAACTGTTCCAGGCCGGAACTGGACTTTACACCCAGGCAGAAACTGTTCCAGGCCGGAACTGGACTTTACACCCAGGCAGAAACTGTTCCAGGCCGGAACTGGACTTTACAGACAGGCAGAAACTGTTCCAGGCCGGAACTGGACTTTACACCCAGGCAGAAACTGTTCCAGGCTGGAACTGGACTTTACACCCAGGCAGAAACTGTTCCAGGCCGGAACTGGACTTTACAGACAGGCAGAAACTGTTCCAGGCCGGAACTGGACTTTACACCCAGGCAGAAACTGTTCCAGGCCGGAACTGGACTTTACACCCAGGCAGAAACTGTTCCAGGCCGGAACTGGACTTTACACCCAGGCAGAAACTGTTCCAGGCCGGAACTGGACTTTACACCCAGGCAGAAACTGTTCCAGGCCGGAACTGGACTTTACAGACAGGCAGAAACTGTTCCAGGCCGGAACTGGACTTTACACCCAGGCAGAAACTGTTCCAGGCCGGAACTGGACTTTACACCCAGGCAGAAACTGTTCCAGGCCGGAACTGGACTTTACACCCAGGCAGAAACTGTTCCAGGCCGGAACTGGACTTTACAGACAGGCAGAAACTGTTCCAGGCCGGAACTGGACTTTACACCCAGGCAGAAACTGTTCCAGGCCGGAACTGGACTTTACACCCAGGCAGAAACTGTTCCAGGCTGGAACTGGACTTTACACCCAGGCAGAAACTGTTCCAGGCCGGAACTGGACTTTACAGACAGGCAGAAACTGTTCCAGGCCGGAACTGGACTTTACACCCAGGCAGAAACTGTTCCAGGCCGGAACTGGACTTTACACCCAGGCAGAAAGTGTTCCAGGCCGGAACTGGACTTTACACCCAGGCAGAAACTGTTCCAGGCCGGAACTGGACTTTACACCCAGGCAGACTGGCAGACAGAGTAGGAGCGCTAGGCATCCAATAAATTATGCTTCGACAAAACCTCCTGAAGCATCGGGAGAACATACAAGATGGACAGTCCTGTTAATGGGGTCAGCAGGAGAGCTGCAGGGACAGTGGAGCAGAGCCCAGGCAGGACGCAGGCGTGGCAGCAGGGCAGGGACAGTGGAGCAGAGCCCAGGCAGGACGCAGGCGTAGCAGCAGGGCAGGGACAGTGGAGCAGAGCCCAGGCAGGACGCAGGCGTAGCAGCAGGGCAGGGACAGTGGAGCAGAGCCCAGGCAGGACGCAGGCGTAGCAGCAGGGCAGGGACAGTGGAGCAGAGCCCAGGCAGGACACAGGCGTGGCAGCAGGGCAGCAGCAGTCGACAGCACTTCAGCAGCAACCGCAGCACAGGCAGGGATAGCAAACAACTGCAGGTTGGCAGACCGAAGCAGACAAAGTTAGTACTGTGAGACAGGGCAGATGAACAGCGGGAAATGCCATTCCTGAAAAGAGCAGACTTCTACTTAGACAGAGTAGCAGGGCGAGTCAACACCGGCACAGAACCAGACTTTAGTTTCTACAACTTAAACTGGATTCTAAGACATTAAGACACGACTAGAGGTTTCAGACAAAGAGCATTAACGAACTGGCACAGGACAGAGAACACCGGGTGACTAAATACAAACATTAATTGATATCAATTAGGTGCCGCGTGCGAATGTATGCGAGGGTGATTAACTGAGCGGAGAGTGTGGAATGCATGCAAAACGGGGGAATGGGATAGGCTGAGAGAAGTGTAGTGAAACAGAGTGACACGAAAGTGTGACACAGAGTGACACTAGTTGAAAGATCCTTCCCTTTTTTTCAGATATCTTGGGTGTGCAAAGCAATGGCCAGACAGTTTTTTCACGCCGCTGGTCTTCTAGTGTTCTTGGTCTTGTGCCCCATCACGTCTTCCCCAAACCCCAAACTCTCTATAACACCAGATTCACAATTAGATGGTCTTCGTCACTGCAAAGCAAGGCCTTTTGATGTCCCTCATGGGGGACTTAGCGCAGTCTGTTTGCCAATCGCATCAAGCCAAACCATGTGTGTGTGTGTGTGTGTGTGTGTGTGTGTGTGTGTTGTGAAAGTGTGTGTGCTACTCCCAGTTGTACAGAGTTAAATAAGGCTGTCCAGTCACCAGGTATGATATAAGAACAGAATCTTTCATTATAAATAGAAAGCTATTTATAAAAATGAAATGGTTTGCAGCAAGGATAGACTAATGGATGAAACTAGTTGTTGAAACTGTTTTGAAGGCAGAGGGTGGGCCTCCTCATTATTAGTCTGAAGATATTCAGTCTTTGTGGGTGTTTTCGATATTTTGTATGTAATGTATCTCCATTGTAAATACAGTTACCATCCGTTTGAGTTCTTCATCATGCAGAGACGTTTAAAACAAATCCAGCAAGTTTTGCTTCACAGATTTACATAACCAGTCTCACATAAGAAATCTCAGGGCACTGATTCGGTAAAGCAATATGCACGCGATTGAGTTACACGGCAAGGTCCCCTGTTTGCTTAATTACTAAAAATGGCAGAGCAGGGAGATAACTTTTTCGGTTAAGCAGCCGCTGATAGAGCCTTACACGACCACATTCCACCTGCGTCTTCTCCCAGAACGTTCTGGAACCAGACAGCAGTTTGTTCAGCCAGCCAAAACATAGCTTCAATTACACAACCTCCTAGTATAGGTATCAAATGTTAAACATTTATATACAGTCCATTGTTTGATTTGTGGGAATAAAAGTTCTCATATTTGCACCCTTATTCACTTCAATTCAATACATTTTTTTCATTTAGTTTTTTTTTTTTGCAATGTAATGTAAATTTGTACTTCAATTTATTTTATTAGGAAAATTAAATGAGCCACATGACAAATATAAAGAAAAAGCAATGAAAAGATACAAAACTGATACAAACGGCAATGTGAAGATTAAAACCTTTTTTGTTTTTTAGGTCTATCACCACAAGGGGCTATGCAGGGAACATGGGGTGTAACGGGGGGGCGTTCTGAAACAAGCCCCTATGATGGAGTGTAGGATTATAAAAATGTTCCAGTGTTTTCAGGAACCTTCAAAACCCCACATACTGTACATACATGTTTTTACTGCTTGTCTCCAGATATGCAGTAATAAAAAAAGAAAGATAGGGAGCAGTTAGAATATTTATTATGATTTAAAGGTTGAAAAACAATGACTCATAAAAAAGTGTGTTTTTAAAAATGTTTTAGTTATCTAAGCAAAACTAAAGGTGTAAAGGTGTAAAGTGGGTTAAATCAAATCAGCCATATTTATTTTTGTGTGAAATAACCTCGAATGCTCTGTCCTGCGAAACATAAGATTACATGTAAACAGTGTACAAATGCCACCTACTGAGGTTGTGGCTGTACAAAGTTATTTGAGAACATTATTCACATCTTTGCCTGGCTCCAGGGGGTGGAGGACTGTTCTTCTTACAGCCTGTCAGATAACTGCTTTTCAGCACACCTGTCAAGTGAATGAGGGAACTGGGCTTGTAGCCTAAAGGTTGCAGGTTAGATTTCCAGGTAGGACACAGCCGTTGTACCCTTGAGCAAGACTCTGCCGTTGTACCCTTGAGCAAGACTCTGCCGTTGTACCCTTGAGCAAGACTCTGCCGTTGTACCCTTGAGCAAGACTGTGCCGTTGTACCCTTGAGCAAGACTCTGCCATTGTACCCTTGAGCAAGACTGTGCCATTGTACCCTTGAGCAAGACTCTGCCATTGTACCCTTGAGCAAGACTCTGCCGTTGTACCCTTGAGCAAGACTGTGCTGTTGTACCCTTGAGCAAGACTGTGCTGTGATACCCTTGAGCAAGACTCTGCCGTTGTACCCTTGAGCAAGACTGTGCTGTTGTACCCTTGAGCAAGACTCTGCCATTGTACCCTTGAGCAAGACTCTGCCGTTGTACCCTTGAGCAAGACTCTGCCGTTGTACCCTTGAGCAAGACTGTGCTGTTGTACCCTTGAGCAAGACTCTGCCGTTGTACCCTTGAGCAAGACTCTGCCATTGTACCCTTGAACAAGACTGTGCTGTTGTACCCTTGAGCAAGACTCTGCCGTTGTACCCTTGAGCAAGATTCTGCCGTTGTACCCTTGAGCAAGATTGAATTGTTCGTCAGCTAAAGACCTCTAGTGTACTGTAATGTAATGTAATGATCCTCGGCCTGCCAGCTCTACACAGGTGACACTAAGGTGCTTCATCTCTCCACAGTTCCATAACCTGCAGGAGCTGCAGCAGAGCGCCTCGCTGGCCACTAAGGTGTTCATCCAGAGAGACTACAGCGAGGGAACCACCTGCAGGTTCCAGGCCAAGTTTCCCTCAGAGCTGGACAGCAGGGTGAGTGCGCTCAACCTATAAAGGTTTTAAATTTTGTAATATTTGTGCAAATCTATAAATAGTCATCGCTTATGAAGCCTGGCCAGGGACCCCCTGTTGAAAACCTAGGGACTAAAGCGAAGGTGGTGTGGTTAAAATAACGTGGGTGGGTCAGTAGGGGTCAGTAGGGGGCAGTAGGGGGCAGTTGGGGGCAGTTGCACAGCTATGAAAGTATCTGCACGCATGGTGGTTGGCAGGCCTGTGTTGGGCCTGCGTTGGAGAGAGTTAGGGCAGAGCTTCGTAAAAATCGCATTTCATGCTAAATACCGAACTTCTCCTTTAAGTTCAGAATCTTTAGGAACTTTCCGATGCACTGTGGTATAAACTTGAAGGTGACACACGTCAAACTCCCCAATAGTCATCCATCAACCTGGAGAAGGTTAGAGAACACATTAATGAAATGAGACAGGTGGTTGACCTCCATAAATCAGACAATGACTGTTTAAAAAAAAAAATAATAAATGCCTGAAAATACCCATCTCCACTATTATGACTATAATTAAGAATCAATGGTGCCTGCAGAATCTCTCCCCAAGGTAGGCCTACTCAAAACAAATTATCTGTATTTTTTTGCATTAGCTTTTATTACCGCATTGGAGTTAATATGGTTTACAATACCTAGACACTGACACACAGACTTTCTGATGTTTGCAGGTACCGTTTCAAAATGGTAATATTGCTGTACCTCAGGTACACAGGGTGTTTTTTTTTCCCTCAGGGACACCGAAAGGTAGGTATTGGATCTTAACGTTCACAGTTTTCAGCGGACTCCTTTTCAGTGGACATCCTACTTGAAACCGCTGGACACTCCACATTTTGATGAACTCCGTTTTAAGTGTTAACAAAACGTGAATAAATGGCAGCCGCTCAGAGCTAATAAAAACTAAAAAGTTATTTTTAGAAAATAACTGCCGTCGTTCCGTTTCCTTGGTTACCAGTGTTCAAACGATGAGTTTGCCGCTGACTGTCACAACTTTCACTGAGGAGACAGTGGGGAACAGTCACATGATCTACTTTATTCCCAGTAGAGCAGCCGTTGTCTCAGAGCGTTTCATCCCACATCGCAGTGTTCAAGCTCTTTATATTTTGTCATTAATTCAGTTTGTAGTTAAAAATGCAGTCTCTATTTTTAAAAAGCATGGGTAATTATTGACTTGGGAACCAATGGGATGACTCAAGAGAAGCTGAATAAATAAGTTTGCTAAAGATTGTCCCAAATCCCAATACTTTAATTTTGCGTGCACTCTTAATGCCCATGGAGGAAGGGCATTAGTGTAGGTTAGGTTCAGACATAGAAAAAGAGCAGCGTTGCTGAAATGTTGACCTGTGACCTTTGGCTTCTGTGGGCAGATTGAGCGGACTCTGTTTGAGGACATGGTGAAGACGCTGAATAACTTCTACGCAGAGGCAGAGAAAATCGGGGGCCAGTCTTACCTCGAGGGTTGTATGGCCTGTGCCACGGCTTACGTCATCTTCCTGTGCATGGAAACCCGCTACGAAAAGGTCAGTTTATGCCTTTCACAAAGCTACCCCCCGTTTATACAGCGAGTGATTCGGTTACGGTCAGTTACGGTCAGCGACCCGAGCAACAGAGGCTAAGCACTAAAGCACAAAGCACTAAAACCACTTATTTTAGATGATAAGGGATACATTTGAGTTTTTCTAAGTATTACTCATTGATTCGGGTCCGAATCTTGACAAATTACTGCAGTCGGCACAAAAAAGCATAAACTTTAAGAATCTGGCTCAAAAGTGTCTCTAGTGGTAAAACGTTAGGTACTGCACATTCAATCTGTGATTGGCCAGAAAGGTCTTCCCTAACGTATTCGGTACTTGAAATAGACGAAATAGAAATCTGTACAGCTACGCCCGGACGTTTTGTAGCGAGGGCGGGCTACGCCCCAGCTATAAAAGCGAATCTCAGTGGTTGATTTGCGTGCCGTGGACGGGGAGAGAATGGAGAGAGAGAGAGAGCGAGCAAATGAGCGATATATATAGCTAGCTTACAGTTTAGCTTTTTTAAATATTATAGTACGTTATAGTAACCTATTTTTGGTATATTTCTTATAGTTAGCTTAATAATACCTTGTTTTTTGATAGTTCGTTTTTCAGTCTAGCTTAGCAAGTAGCTAGCTAGTTTATTTAAAAATATATATATAGGTAGTTTATTAGAAATAAATGGCATGGGTAACTATTTGTACAGCGTGTGATTTGTTGTTTACTGGCCGCATCATTATAAGCCCAAACGAGGCTATGCGTGCAGCATTATAAGCCCAAACGAGGCTATGCGTGCAGTATTATAAGCCCAAACAAGGCTACGCGTGCAGCATTATAAGCCCAAACGAGGCTATGCGTGCAGCATTATAAGCCCAAACGAGGCTATGCGTGCAGCATTATAAGCCCAAACGAGGCTACGCGTGCAGCATTATAAGCCCAAACGAGGCTACGCGTGCAGCATTATAAGCCCAAACGAGGCTATGCGTGTAGCATTATAAGCCCAAACGAGGCTATGCGTGCAGCATTATAAGCCCAAACGAGGCTACGCGTGCAGCATTATAAGCCCAAACGAGGCTATGCGTGTAGCATTATAAGCCCAAACGAGGCTATGCGTGCAGCATTATAAGCCCAAACGAGGCTATGCCTGCAGCATTATAAGCCCAAACGAGGCTATGCGTGTAGTATTCTCCACCATTGCTTCTGCCTCGGCAGCAGCTTCTTGGGGCTCGCTTGGGCGTGGTTTGATACCTGGAACTCAGCCCCTATTATTTCCTTATCACGCCCAGATTGCGGCATTTTTTGAATTTCAAAAGGGGGCGGGGTCTAGCTAAGTAGGCTTGTTGAGTAGACAGGATGAGAAAGCAGTTAAGTAGGCAAAATGTTCTCTAAATGTAGTTTGAAATAGTATGGAGAATATTTTTTAGGCAAAAAAAAAAGATTCTTTCAACTAGTCGAGTTTGCTTTAGAAAGTTGACGTGAGAAGATGTTTTACTTGACTCTCCAAGAAGACCCTCTAATGATATATTATTGTGCTTTGCTTCCATCAATGACATAAGATGTTTCACTTTACTTTACTGTATCTTCTACATTTAAATAATATAGGATCTACCGTTTCTAATTCCACGCTTCCCATTTCTACATCCGATAGGATACCATTTTGTGAATAATTGCCTCGTGTTTTGTCGATTCATCCTACCCATCGAGTTGTCCTATTAAGAGGTATTGTGCATGCGCACGTCACAATTACATAATCTTTCTTATGTTTAACAGCACGCCAATAAATTCCTTGTACCTGATTTTTTTGACCGAAATTTAGTATTGCACGTGTGCAACTGCAACTCCATGGTGGTAAAGTTTTCCCAAACCCCAGCTGATCAGGAAGGCTTCTGACCACCACTTCCAACCACATGAAAATAAGGAAAGGAGGAATACATATTTTATATAATAGAAGTTGATGTATTAATGAACAAATGCCTCTTCAATATACATATATCCATTGCTGTGCGTATATGTCGAGGCATGTGTGTATATGTGAGTGTCATGTCTATGTATGTGTATGTGTATATGTGAGCACCATGTCTATGTATGTGTTTGTGTGTATATGAGAGTGTCATGTCTATGTATGTGTTTGTGTGTATATGTGAGTGTCATGTCTATGTATGTGTTTGTGTGTATATGTGAGTGCCATGTCTATGTATGTGTTTGTGTGTATATGAGAGCGCCATGTCTATGTATGTGTTTGTGTGTATATGTGAGTGTCATGTCTATGTATGTGTTTGTGTGTATATGTGAGTGCCATGTCTATGTATGTGTTTGTGTGTATATGTGAGCACCATGTCTATGTATGTGTTTGTGTGTATATGTGAGTGTCATGTCTATGTATGTGTTTGTGTGTATATGTGAGTGCCATGTCTATGTTTGTGTTTGTGTGTATATGTGAGTGTCATGTCTATGTATGTGTGTGTGTGTATATGTGAGTGCCATGTCCATGTATGTGTTTGTGTGTATATGTGAGTGCCATGTCCATGTATGTGTTTGTGTGTATATGTGAGTGCCATGTCCATGTATGTGTTTGTGTGTATATGTGAGTGCCATGTCCATGTATGTGTTTGTGTGTATATGTGAGTGCCATGTCTATGTATGTGTTTGTGTGTATATGTGAGTGCCATGTCTATGTATGTGTTTGTGTGTATATGAGAGTGTCATGTCTATGTATGTGTTTGTGTGTATATGTGAGTGTCATGTCTATGTATGTGTTTGTGTGTATATGTGAGCACCATGTCTATGTATGTGTTTGTGTGTATATGAGAGTGTCATGTCTATGTATGTGTTTGTGTGTATATGTGAGTGTCATGTCTATGTATGTGTTTGTGTGTATATGTGAGCACCATGTCTATGTATGTGTTTGTGTGTATATGTGAGTGCCATGTCTATGTATGTGTTTGTGTGTATATGTGAGTGTCATGTCTATGTATGTGTTTGTGTGTATATGTGAGTGTCATGTCTATGTATGTGTTTGTGTGTATATGTGAGCACCATGTCTATGTATGTGTTTGTGTGTATATGTGAGTGCCATGTCCATGTATGTGTTTGTGTGTATATGTGAGTGCCATGTCTATGTATGTGTTTGTGTGTATATGTGAGTGTCATGTCTATGTATGTGTTTGTGTGTATATGTGAGTGTCATGTCTATGTATGTGTTTGTGTGTATATGTGAGTACCATGTCTATGTATGTGTTTGTGTGTATATGTGAGCACCATGTCTATGTATGTGTTTGTGTGTATATGTGAGTGCCATGTCTATGTATGTGTTTGTGTGTATATGTGAGCACCATGTCTATGTATGTGTTTGTGTGTATATGAGAGTGTCATGTCTATGTATGTGTTTGTGTGTATATGTGAGTGTCATGTCTATGTATGTGTTTGTGTGTATATGAGAGCGCCATGTCTATGTATGTGTTTGTGTGTATATGAGAGTGTCATGTCTATGTATGTGTTTGTGTGTATATGTGAGCACCATGTCTATGTATGTGTTTGTGTGTATATGAGAGTGTCATGTCTATGTATGTGTTTGTGTGTATATGTGAGTGTCATGTCTATGTATGTGTTTGTGTGTATATGTGAGTGTCATGTCTATGTATGTGTTTGTGTGTATATGTGAGCGCCATGTCTATGTATGTGTTTGTGTGTATATGAGAGTGCCATGTCTATGTATGTGTTTGTGTGTATATGTACGTGAATGCAATGGATATGGGGGCTCATGTGTAATGGTGGGGCTCTTTGTTTAACTCGGTCTAAAATGCAATAAAATAAAATTATACAATATACATACGTATATTTGCAGTTTAAAAATATTTGTAGATTCTCCTATTCCCATTATAATGTATATACTTCTGAAAAAGGAATATAACTAAACAATTGTGTCGATAGGAGGGTTTTGGAACTTAACTAAAATATAATAAATATAAATGAAATAAAAAATGAAGCCTACAGATCTAGGCAAGCAGTGTAAATTTGCAATGACTAGCCAAGGCAAGCCCCGATAGCTACCCTAGTGCAAATGCCCCAGAAAATGAGTGTTTCTTTAAACACAGCACCCTGAAATTAGCCAGGTTTCACAGTACACTTACTACTAACCTGCCATTGGTCTGACTACTAGAGTAAAGAAACTCTCAAACAAGTCCTAAAGACTAGCGGAGTTTCTCTCTAATCGGGGAGAGGAGTGGTAGCATCAGAAATTAAGCTGAATATGCTATTTCCTTCCTCTCTTAATCCCAACTGGAAGGGTGTCATCACATCAGTGGCGTAACGTCAGCAGTAAAATAGGGCCTTCGGTAACCTTACCTTTATACGGATATTACTCTCAATCTGTTTCCACTTATAGTTCTTAATTATCAATCAAGCAATTTATTAACTGAATAACAAACATTGATGAATATATCAAGTTTTTGCAGTATTGCAGCGCTAGTATTTTTTTTTGTATCATAAAATGGGTAGCACTTAAATATACGTAGGCTATGTAGCGATGGCCGGTGCGTTGGAAAAAGTGGGGATTACTTGTTTCCGTTTATTTAGCTTGAGTAGCCTAACAATCAAACAAAAATCTAAACCAATTATCTGAATAATCAAGACCAATTTGTAGCCTATAATGATTTAGAAATGATAATGAAAAAAAGACAACTTGAGATTGTTTAACAAGGATCAGGCAATAATCTGAACGCGTTAAAGAATGTAATTCACGACACTCAAATTAGTCAAAGCGATTTAAACATTAGAAAGCATAAATTCAAATTTAGCCTCTTAAGTGTATCGAACCGTTCAGAGCAACGCATTATTCAGGCTAGAAAAACTAATTTACGAAAATCTACGAAACATTGAACAGAGCCTTTAAAAGTTGAATCTTCGCATAAATGTGGATATAGACAAATGCAACACAAGTTTGATACACAAAACAATAATGCTATCTCAAAATAACTTGGTAGCCTAATAATTTACTTATTGTTCTTGGTTATTGAGTGAATCAATTATTTGATTGGCAATCAGGCAAAGTAAACGGAAACAGATTGAGAGTGATCATCCGTTAAAGGTAAGTTTACAGAAGGCCTAGTTCTACTCCCACGGTACGCCACTGCATCACATCCTGATTGGACAAGAAGATCATGCACAACAGCTGCTCTCAATGACTAATTAACAGCCAGTCTCTAAGACACTGATCATCAGCTGATCCACATATTCCTGTAATCAACCAAGTGAAAGGAATCTTGAACTCAGTGACTATGACAACGAGAAGAAATATCGAAATAAGCGAAAACTAAATAACATGCACTGAGGGAAGCTGGCACAGGATACACGTAGGTGACTGCTATAAGAAATTTGTTCTCACAAAATTGAGAACTCCCTGTTATGCCCAGCCAGAGCTGACAAAATCATGAAACGAACCTTAATATTTATAATCTTTTTCATGATTATTTTAACTGAACTGTTTTGTTCAATATTTATTGTCTTTATTCGGTTTTATTTATTTATTTTATATTTATACATTGTAAACAAGCATGGAGGCTGTGCTGATAAGTATGTTGTTTTCCAACAATGTGCATATTTGTCACTGTTCATCTTTACGGCTTAATTTTTTCAGCCATATTACATCAAGTACATGTCGCGCCGACTAAAAATTGGTGTAAAATTATGCTAAGTTTTCAAAAGATTATGGACTGAGTGGTTTTCCTACCTGCTTTTCAGGGTGGTTACAGAGTGTTATGTCTGTTAATTCTACCCGATTGTCTGCGGACTTTTGCCTTTCATAGTCGAGCGAACCAAGCCCTCTTTGTAAGACTACATTTCCCATAATTCTTGCATGCAATTGCAAAGAACAATGGCATCTTTCACGGAAAAAGATTAAGTACGCTTGTAGGTGAAACGACAGGATCGTGCGGACACAAAAAATATCCCTGTGCGGACCCTGCGGACTTCCATACGCATACTATTTTTGCAGATTATAAATTAGCCTTAACTAGCTCAGCTGTCACTACCTTTCTAGACTCTTACAAAACTGGATAGTTTGCTGCAAACTTGCAGCTAATATGTAGTGCATTTGCCACAAACTAAATTGTTTACCACAAAATGTTGCCAGTGGTTTGTCAGTGTTTGCCAGTAGTGGTGAACTAAAAACCTTGCCAGAACTGAATGGCAGTTCCCACAAAGCTAATTTTGCATTGAGCTTGCTGCAAACCTGGGGCAACAATGCTAAAAGTTTGATGCAAATTTGCCAGAAGGCCTATATTTCTGTAAGAGGAACCATGCTGTGCGACTGTAATAAGCGCTAAAAAGAACACTGCAGCTGTAGTTTATGTTTCCCTCCTGATTGCATTTGTGCGTTGGCATGCTGTCTACGTCAAAACAGTATGCCCTCATTTCCCACAACCCACTTGAATAGACCTGTTGGCACATGCCCGCAGGCGCCCAACGAAACAGGCTTTGAAATGAAAGGACTTGAGATACGATAATGAATGTTGCTCTGCCACACGTGACATGTCTCTCCAGGTGGCCGCTGTTTTGCTTATGTTCTGGACACCTGATTCTCACACCTGTTCGCCTGCGGGCGTGCTTAACCGTGCCAACCATAACACTGGCTTTCATCGCCACCAGAACGGTACACAGTTACCCAACTCATTTATAACCCATTTCTCAAAGCCCTCAAATGGAACAGAAAACGAAAAAAATTGATAATTCCTCCCTCTCCTGAACGTCACATATAAACTCTGAACATGGCGGCTGACAGGAAGCGCACTTTTTCATGGGCTGTAGATTTGCGCAATATGAAGGTCTTATCGCTCCCTATCATGCAATTCTCAATGATGTTTATCTTTAAAAAAAATCAGTAAAACACTTACATTGAAAGGAAGACACTGGCGTAAACGCTGTGGGAGACACTCGATAAGAGACCACAGGTGAAGAGACCGACGTAAACGCTGTGGGAGACACTCGATAAGAGACCACACGTGAAGAGACCGACGTAAACGCTGTGGGAGACACTCGATAAGAGACCACACGTGAAGAGACCCACGTAAACGCTGTGGGAGACACTCGATAAGAGACCACAGGTGAAGAGACCCGCGTAAACGCTGTGGGAGACACTCGATAAGAGACCACACATGAAGAGACCGACGTAAACGCTGTGGGAGACACTCGATAAGAGACCACACGTGAAGAGACCGACGTAAACGCTGTGGGAGACACTCGATAAGAGACCACACGTGAAGAGACCGACGTAAACACTGTGGGAGACACTCGATAAGAGACCACACATGAAGAGACCGACGTAAACGCTGTGGGAGACACTCGATAAGAGACCACACGTGAAGAGACTGGCGTAAACGATGTGGGAGACACTCGATAAGAGACCACACGTGAAGAGACCGACGTAAACGCTGTGGGAGACACTCGATAAGAGACCACAGGTGAAGAGACCGACGTAAACGCTGTGGGAGACACTCGATAAGAGACCACAGGTGAAGAGACCCGCGTAAACGCTGTGGGAGACACTCGATAAGAGACCACACGTGAAGAGACCGACGTAAACACTGTGGGAGACACTCGATAAGAGACCACACATGAAGAGACCGACGTAAACGCTGTGGGAGACACTCGATAAGAGACCACACGTGAAGAGACTGGCGTAAACGATGTGGGAGACACTCGATAAGAGACCACACGTGAAGAGACCGACGTAAACGCTGTGGGAGACATTCGATAAGAGACCACACGTGAAGAGACCGACGTAAACGCTGTGGGAGACACTCGATAAGAGACCACAGGTGAAGAGACCGACGTAAACGCTGTGGGAGACACTCGATAAGAGACCACAGGTGAAGAGACCCGCGTAAACGCTGTGGGAGACACTCGATAAGAGACCACACGTGAAGAGACCGACGTAAACGCTGTGGGAGACACTCGATAAGAGACCACACATGAAGAGACCGACGTAAACGCTGTGGGAGACACTCGATAAGAGACCACACATGAAGAGACCGACGTAAACGCTGTGGGAGACACTCGATAAGAGACCACACATGAAGAGACCGACGTAAACGCTGTGGGAGACACTCGATAAGAGACCACACATGAAGAGACCGACGTAAACGCTGTGGGAGACACTCGATAAGAGACCACACATGAAGAGACCGACGTAAACGCTGTGGGAGACACTCGATAAGAGACCACACGTGAAGAGACCGACGTAAATGCTGTGGGAGACACTCGATAAGAGACCACAGGTGAAGAGACCGACGTAAACGATGTGGGAGACACTCGATAAGAGACCACAGGTGAAGAGACCGACGTAAACGCTGTGGGAGACACTCGATAAGAGACCACACGTGAAGAGACCGACGTAAATGCTGTGGGAGACACTCGATAAGAGACCACAGGTGAAGAGACCGACGTAAACACTGTGGGAGACACTCGATAAGAGACCACACATGAAGAGACAGACGTAAACGCTGTGGGAGACACTCGATAAGAGACCACAGGTGAAGAGACCGACGTAAATGCTGTGGGAGACACTCGATAAGAGACCACAGGTGAAGAGACCGACGTAAACGATGTGGGAGACACTCGATAAGAGACCACAGGTGAAGAGACCCGCGTAAATGCTGTGGGAGACACTCGATAAGAGATCACAGGTGAAGTGACCCGCGTAAACGCTGTGGGAGACACTCGATAAGAGACCACACATGAAGAGACAGACGTAAACGCTGTGGGAGACACTCGATAAGAGACCACAGGTGAAGAGACCGACGTAAATGCTGTGGGAGACACTCGATAAGAGACCACAGGTGAAGAGACCGACGTAAACGCTGTGGGAGACACTCGATAAGAGACCACAGGTGAAGAGACCGACGTAAATGCTGTGGGAGACACTCGATAAGAGACCACAGGTGAAGAGACCGACGTAAACGATGTGGGAGACACTCGATAAGAGACCACAGGTGAAGAGACCCGCGTAAACGCTGTGGGAAACACTCGATAAGAGACCACACGTGAAGAGACCGATGTAAACGATGTGGGAGACACTCGATAAGAGACCACAGGTGAAGAGACCAGCGTAAACGCTGTGGGAGACACTCGATAAGAGACCACACATGAAGAGACAGACGTAAACGCTGTGGGAGACACTCGATAAGAGACCACACGTGAAGAGACCGACGTAAACGCTGTGGGAGACACTCGATAAGAGACCACAGGTGAAGAGACCGACGTAACGCTGTGGGAGACACTCGATAAGAGACCACAGGTGAAGAGACCGACGTAACGCTGTGGGAGACACTCGATAAGAGACCACATGTGAAGAGACCCGCGTAAACGCTGTGGGAGACACTCGATAAGAGACCACAGGTGAAGAGACCGACGTAACGCTGTGGGAGACACTCGATAAGAGACCACACATGAAGAGACCGACGTAACGCTGTGGGAGACACTCGATAAGAGACCACAGGTGAAGAGACCCGCGTAAACGCTGTGGGAGACACTCGATAAGAGACCACACATGAAGAGACCGACGTAAACGCTGTGGGAGACACTCGATAAGAGATCACAGGTGAAGAGACCCGCGTAAACGCTGTGGGAGACACTCGATAAGAGACCACACGTGAAGAGACCAACGTAAACACTGTGGGAGACACTCGATAAGAGACCACAGGTGAAGAGACCGACGTAACGCTGTGGGAGACACTCGATAAGAGACCACAGGTGAAGAGACCGACGTAACGCTGTGGGAGACACTCGATAAGAGACCACAGGTGAAGAGACCCGCGTAAACGCTGTGGGAAACACTCGATAAGAGACCACAGGTGAAGAGACCGACGTAACGCTGTGGGAGACACTCGATAAGAGACCACACGTGAAGAGACCGATGTAAACGATGTGGGAGACACATTCGATAAGAGACCACAGGTGAAGAGACTGGTGGGAATGCAGGGTAAAGAGTACTTTGGGCCACGAGATGAATACCTGTCCCATTAAAGCTACCTTCAGGGCCGTCTCTGGGCTCATTCCAATCACTTATTTTCACTTCTTGCGTCCTTTCCTTGCATCCTTTCCTTGCGTCCTTTTCTTGCTCCTTAGCTCCACACATCGGAGGATGCTAGGAAAGGCTGCAAGGATCAGATATGAGGATGGAGGAATCGAGGCAACATGTATTAGGCAAAAGGAACGTCCTTGGTCAGTCGAGCGTCAGTTAAAGTGACGTCAGTTACTAATGCTGCACAGCTATATCACTTGTCACCTGTCAGTGGGCATGTAACGGATTGTTCTGTAATGTATTGTTGTCTCAAACAATATTGTGTCCCACGCACATATGCACAACAAGGATAAATTTAGTGACTGGAATAAAGCTTCTGTCTGGAGCTGTGCTGAATGGTTCAGCCCCCAGAGAGGGGGGGGGGGGGGGTGTGGCTGTGATGACCTGGATTGGGTATTATGTTGTGCTTCACCTCAGCGAGTTATTAAAAGTGTGCATCTCACACAGAACTCACCAGCAAAATAAAAATAGTATTCCCAAAATTGCCACGATATCTTAATCACAACACATGCCAGGAGGACAAGAACGACTCACAACTGAAACGTAATGCAGCCAAACTAAACCCATTGATTTAGCTAATTCAACTGCACAGCTCTTGAGACCCTGGCATTTCAATAGACAACACAGGAGTCACAGTACTTCAGTCATCACAGGAGTCACAGTACTTCAGTCATCACAGGAGTCACAGTACTTCAGTCATCACAGGAGTCACAGTACTTCAGTCATCACAGGAGTCACAGTACTTCAGTCATCACAGGAGTCACAGTACTTCAGTCATCACAGGAGTCACAGTACTTCAGTCATCTGTTGGTCCACTTACTACCACCGGCACGGTATCTACATAAAACACAACAGTGTGGATTCCACACATTCTTAACTCAAGCATCTAGGAAGCAGTGCTGGAAATTATATTTCTGTCAGGTCAACTCACATATTCAAATAACATGTTTTAATGAATGAATGTGCTGCATAATTATTTTGGTTTGGTGCTGAATGGATCTGCTTTAGGTACTACTCTGGAGCACGGGCATCTCCCCATGAAACAGGAGATGACCAGAAACCCCCCCCCCCCCATACCAAAGCAGATCCAAAGCAGATCCATGGAGGATGGGAGCTGGGGTGGTGGAGGGTGGGAGCTGGGGTGGTGGAGGGTGGGAGCTGGGGTGGTGGAGGTTGGGAGCTGCCAGGGTGGTGGAGGATGGGAGCTGGGCTGGTGGAGGGTGGGAGCTGGGGTGGTGGAGGGTGGGAGCTGCCAGGGTGGTGGAGGATGGGAGCTGGGGTGGTGGAGGATGGGAGCTGGGGTGGTGGAGGGTGGGAGCTGCCAGGGTGGTGGAGGATGGGAGATGGGGTGGTGGAGGATGGGAGCTGGAGTGGTGGAGGATGGGAGCTGGGGTGGTGGAGGATGGGAGCGGGGGTGGTGGAGGGTGGGAGCTGGGGTGGTGGAGGATGGGAGCTGGGGTGGTGGAGGATGGGAGCTGGGGTGGTGGAGGATGGGAGCTGGGGTGGTGGAGGGTGGGAGCTGGGGTGGTGGAGGATGGGAGGTAGGGTGATGGAGGGTGGGAGCTGGGGTGGTGGAGGATGGGAGGTAGGGTGGTGGAGGATGGGAGCTGGGGTGGTGGAGGGTGGGAGCTGGGGTGGTGGAGGATGGGAGGTAGGGTGGTGGAGGATGGGAGCTGGGCTGGTGGAGGGTGGGAGCTGGGGTGGTGGAGGGTGGGAGCTGCCAGGGTGGTGGAGGATGGGAGCTGGGCTGGTGGAGGGTGGGAGCTGGGGTGGTGGAGGGTGGGAGCTGCCAGGGTGGTGGAGGATGGGAGCTGGGGTGGTGGAGGATGGGAGCTGGGGTGGTGGAGGGTGGGAGCTGGGGTGGTGGAGGATGGGAGCTGGGGTGGTGGAGGATGGGAGCTGGGGTGGTGGAGGATGGGAGCTGGGGTGGTGGAGGATGGGAGGTAGGGTGGTGGAGGATGGGAGCTGGGGTGGTGGAGGGTGGGAGCTGCCAGGGTGGTGGAGGATGGGAGGTAGGGTGGTGGAGGATGGGAGGTAGGGTGGTGGAGGGTGGGAGCTGCCAGGGTGGTGGAGGATGGGAGGTAGGGTGGTGGAGGATGGGAGCTGGGGTGTTGGAGGATGGGAGCTGGGGTGGTGGAGGTGGATCAATTTTTTTTACAAAGAAACCAAAAAATATTAGGCAGCAAACAAATGAGCAGCAAAGAGAGGTTTGATTCTTTAAAAAGGGTTAAAAAAGGGCCGCTCCATTAGAGGTGTGTGCGTGTGATTGGTTTAAAAGGGCCGCTCCATTAGAGGTGTGTGCATGTGATTGGTTTAAAAGGGCCGCTCCATTAGAGGTGTGTGCATGTGATTGGTTTAAAAGGGCCGCTCCATTAGAGGTGTGTGCATGTGATTGGTTTAAAAGGGCCGCTCCATTAGAGGTGTGTGCATGTGATTGGTTTAAAAAGGGCCGCTCCATTAGAGGTGTGTGTATGTGATTGGTTTAAAAAGGGCCGCTCCATTAGAGGTGTGTGTATGTGATTGGTTTAAAAAGGGCTGTTCCATTAGAGGTGTGTGCATGTGATTGGTTTAAAAAGGGCCGTTCCATTAGAGGTGTGTGCATGTGATTGGTTTAAAAAGGGCCGCTCCATTAGAGGTGTGTGCATGTGATTGGTTTAAAAAGGGCGCTCCATTAGAGCTGTGTGCATGTGATTGGTTTAAAAAGGGCAGCTCCATTAGAGGTGTGTGCATGTGATTGGTTTAAAAAGGGCGCTCCATTAGAGGTGTGTGCATGTGATTGGTTTAAAAAGGGCCGCTCCATTAGAGGTGTGTGTATGTGATTGGTTTAAAAAGGGCCGCTCCATTAGAGGTGTGTGTATGTGATTGGTTTAAAAAGGGCCATTCCATTAGAGGTGTGTGCATGTGATTGGTTTAAAAAGGGCCGTTCCATTAGAGGTGTGTGCATGTGATTGGTTTAAAAAGGGCCGCTCCATTAGAGGTGTGTGCATGTGATTGGTTTAAAAGGGCCGCTCCATTAGAGGTGTGTGCGTGTGAGTGGTTGAGTATGAGACGCGTGGTTGCTTCCCTATTGGTCAGTTCTCCCATGTAAGAGATTGTAGCTCATTGAGATTTCCTGTTCAAATAAAGGCAAAAAAAACAAACAAAAAAACATAAACGACTGTTGTGTGACATTGTGTATGAAGCATTGTGTATGAAGCATTGTGTATGAAGCATTGTGTATGAAGCATTGTGTATGCAGCATTGTGTCTGAAGCATTGTGTATGCAGGCTACAGTAATCATTTGATCCCTCCTGTCTGCCATTTCCTGCCAGGTGCTAAAGAAGATTTCCAGGTACATCCAAGAGCAGAATGAGAAGATCTACGCACCGCGTGGCCTTCTCGTCACAGACCCCATTGAGAGGGGCATGAGAGTGATATCCTTTCTGCGTAACAAGGGCGTGGCCTTCTCGTCACAGACCCCATTGAGAGGGGCATGAGAGTGATATCCTTTCTGCATAACAAGGGCGTGGCCTTCTCGTCACAGACCCCATTGAGAGGGGCATGAGAGTGATATCTTTTCTGCATAACAAGGGTGGGCGAGTAGGGTCATATGTGTACCTGGATCTCACGCCTGCTCTTATTTCATGAGCCTAATTATGTGAATGATTTTACCTACGTTAATTGATAAGCCCTTGAATAACGATATCAAACGTTTCTGTGGAGCTAATTCGCTGCGGGTCGTCCGCTGATCGCAGGGTTGGCGGTTCGAACCCCGGCTCCTCCTGTCCACATGTCAAAGTGTCCTTGGGCAAGACACTGAACCCCAAATTGCTCCCAATGAGCAGGCTAGCGCCTTGCATGGTGGCTGCCGCCATTGGTGTGTGAATGTGTGTGTGAACGGGTGAGTGAGAGGCCATTGTAAAGCGCTTTGGATAAAGGCGCTATATAAGTGCAGTCCATTTACCATTTACCATTTACATTGGCTCTGCAGGAATGGAATTACCCAGGCTTTCATTAGCCTCTGTTCAGTAGGCGGACTCTATTTAGTGGGGATCTCAAACTTTAATCCTTGAGGGCCGCAGTTTCTGCTGGTTTCAAGATACTCCCTCCAAGTCATTGATCTGAACATCTTCTTTTCAAAAGCCCAAATTTTCTGATGACTGAAAGAACTCCAGGAGACACTTGAATCATTATAAGTTGTGATTTAACTCTTAACTCAAACACTTTGACTCATGCTAGAATGTTCTTCTCTTGCTGCCATGGTGGTTTAGTCACCTGCAAACTTTTACTTTTAAACTCTGCGATAAAGCATATTGTGAAAAATAGTTTGTGAAATGTGCAATACAAATACATTTGATTGGAGCAGTAGAGTAAAATGGACAGTGATTGGATAAGCTGGATAAAGCACAAAGGGCTACTTCTGTATTCACAGACGATATGCTCAGTATTTATACAGCGTGACGACAGTACGTGTCTTTAGTTTGCACTCTTTCTGTTTCCACACAAACATGCTGTCTAGAAAGGAAAACTATTCCCATTGGTCATCGCTTCATTCACAGACAGTCAGGCACTGTGGTGGCATCAACGCCTCTCATGGGCGTTCCCATCAGTGGCTCTGTTTACAGCAGATGGGAAGCAGTTGTTTTGAAGACCATGAATATTATATCATATTTATTCCTGTATCACTCTTTGGAAATAGAGCTTTTTAACAGAAACACTGTCACAAAGATGCTTCACAGAAATATAGGGAAATAGGAAAATTGGGACCATGTCCTCTATTTTTTTAATCCCTGACCCTTGACTGAAAGTCTTGGATGACCCTTGACAGAAAGGCATGGATGACCCTTGACAGAAAGTCTTGGATGACCCTTGACAGAAAGGCATGGATGACCCTTGACAGAAAGGCATGGATGACCCTTGACAGAAAGGCATGGATGACCCTTGACTGAAAGTCTTGGATGACCCTTGACAGAAAGGCATGGATGACCCTTGACAGAAAGGCATGGATGACCCTTGACTGAAAGTCTTGGATGACCCTTGACAGAAAGGCATGGATGACCCTTGACAGAAAGGCATGGATGACCCTTGACAGAAAGGCATGGATGACCCTTGACTGAAAGTCTTGGATGACCCTTGACAGAAAGGCATGGATGACCCTTGACAGAAAGGCATGGATGACCCTTGACTGAAAGTCTTGGATGACCCTTGACAGAAAGGCATGGATGACCCTTGACAGAAAGGCATGGATGACCCTTGACTGAAAGTCTTGGATGACCCTTGACAGAAAGGCATGGATGACCCTTGACAGAAAGGCATGGATGACCCTTGACTGAAAGTCTTGGATGACCCTTGACAGAAAGGCATGGATGACCCTTGACAGAAAGGCATGGATGACCCTTGACTGAAAGTCTTGGATGACCCTTGACTGAATGGATTGGATGACTCTTGACTGCATGGATTGGATGACCCTTGACAGAAAGGCATGGATGACCCTTGACTGAAAGTCTTGGATGACCCTTGACTGAAAGGTGATCAGATTGAGATCTCCATCTTCGAGGACCGGAGCTCCAGCAGCTCCAGTTCCGGGAGTAGCTCCACCTCCAGCAGCAGCGGCCGATGACTGGAGGACCAGCACCAGGGGTACGGGTACAGAGGGGCTGGGGTGCTCCCCAAAATCCGCATGTTGAAACATGAGAGCACCCGATTCTGAACAGAGGGAGTGGGAGGGGGACGGGGAGGGCGAGGGCACTCTTCCCAACAGTGCCAACAGCCATTCACAAAGCCAGGAGCTGGGACACACACACACACACACACGCACACGCATGACCACACGC
The DNA here is from genome assembly GCA_022702515.1 of Ilyophis sp. 1 JC-2022. Taxonomy (NCBI): domain Eukaryota; kingdom Metazoa; phylum Chordata; class Actinopteri; order Anguilliformes; family Synaphobranchidae; genus Ilyophis; species Ilyophis sp. 1 JC-2022. Next base: position 108,788,434 of record CM040396.1, read on the forward strand.
CAGCAGTTCCATTTCCATGGGTACGTATATACTATCTCTGTGCCATTATTAAGATATTCATTCCCTACACAGCCTACGAGGGAACATTCTTTTACATAAGAAGACTCAGTAATTAAGTAGTTATTTGTTTTTGTTTTTTTGGGGGGTGGGCATTCAAGGCTTTCCTTGTAATCATTAGAATAGCCACTTTGATTGCGTATGTATCTCTAGGGTCTATCTGGTGAGGGTAGAATAATAGGGCACTTTGATTGCGTATGTATCTCTAGGGCCTATCTGGTGAGGGTAGAATAATAGGGCACTTTGATTGCGTATGTATCTCTAGGGTCTATCTGGTGAGGGTAGAATAATAGGGCACTTTGATTGCGTATGTATCTCTAGGGTCTATCTGGTGAGAGTAGAATAATAGGGCACTTTGATTGCGTATGTATCTCTAGGGTCTATCTGGTGAGGGTAGAATAATAGGGCACTTTGATTGCGTATGTATCTCTAGGGTCTATCTGGTGAGGGTAGAATAATAGGGCACTTTGATTGCGTATGTATCTCTAGGGTCTATCTGGTGAGGGTAGAATAATAGGGCACTTTGATTGCGTATGTATCTCTAGGGTCTATCTGGTGAGGGTAGAATAATAGGGCACTTTGATTGCGTATGTATCTCTAGGGTCTATCTGGTGAGGGTAGAATAATAGGGCACTTTGATTGCGTATGTATCTCTAGGGTCTATCTGGTGAGGGTAGAATAATAGGGCACTTTGATTGCGTATGTATCTCTAGGGTCTATCTGGTGAGGGTAGAATAATAGGGCACTTTGATTGCGTATGTATCTCTAGGGTCTATCTGGTGAGGGTAGAATAATAGGGCACTTTGATGGCGTATGTATCATTTATCTCTGTAAATGGCAAATGGAAAACCACTTAAAATTTTTATTTTGCTTCCTATTCTTTGAGTGAATTGAACAAATTAGAGCCAAATCATTGAGATTTTCCATCCGAAGCACACAGCTGGGGGTTTAGCCTGTTCCCCTGCACACCTGTGGGTAAGCATGCCAGCGCTCGGCGGACCCTGCAGCACGGCTGACTGGGCGCAGCCCCCTGTGGGTTAATCTCATTGAGAACACGAGTAAACCCTGGTTTTTCTTCACCCCAAAGCCTTTATCCGATTAAATCCCACGCTAATTGCGGTCTGTTCTTCCTTCATGTGGAGCAGGTTGATATTATATTTATTGAAATGTGCTCCGAGGGCAGCATTCATGTGATTGGTTGTCTCAGCCATCCAAGCAGCGAGAAGGTTATGGTTATGGTTATGGTAAAGTTTGCAATGCTGCCCTCAGAACACATGTCAATAACTATAACACCAACCTGCTCATGTGGAAGGTCGATTGCAGAAAATGAACATTGAGTAAAGTTTATGTTGGCGCATCTGTGGTTATGAGAAGATTTACTTCACAGTTGCAGCTGCTAAAGCAGCACATTGTCTATGGTGCAGTCTGGTCTATCAGTGCCCCTGGGTTTCCCAGCCTCTCTCAAGCCAGCGTTCTGTATACGAGTTTCATAGGATGTAAGGAGACTCTATTCTACAGATTAGACTTTATGATACCTGCAGAATTCTCCCTTTGGGTAATATGTCAGTACTGTGCTTCATTTCTGCATTGCACTTACTTAGATCCTGGTGAAAGAATCACTAAAAACGGTTGGATATTTCTGTAGACAGAAGGCGGTCTCCAATTATATATGCATTTAAAGTTAAGTGGAAGCTTCCATAGTGTCTTCCAGGGGAAAAAACAGGCCTGTTTGTTCGTATTTATTTAGGTTCTTCTCCATCATTTTACACCTGTCTTTCATCTTCATTCTGTTTATCATAATCTGTGCCATCAATTCTAATTGTTTGTCATTATTATTATTGCAGTTGTTGTTTTCGTATTGCCAGTCACTTACATTACATTTTCCTTCTTTCATTGTCTTGCCCTTTGCACACAATCTGGAATGTTTCCTCAGATGGAGGTTCAGTATGTGATTAGTTGTCCAGTGAAGATGTCACACCCTGCTGGCCAGATCAAAGAGTCTCTTTAGCTGTGACACCATGGCCACCCGGCCCCTGATTGGTCAGACTGCACACATCTGAGGACTGAACATTCCACAAGTGTTACCTACCGTTTAACGGATTGTTTCTCTTTTAAGTATATTCCTCAGTTTACCCTTTCATTTATGTTTTTCTGTTCTTTTTTTTTCTCTCCCAGTGTCTCGTCTCATCTCATCCCAGCTTCCGTTAGCACTCCGCAGACACGTCCACGGTTAGAAGCCTCTCGAGGCCTCTACTCGCCAACCCCCCACCTCACAGTCAGTCAGTCCCGTTTTGGGAAAGGGGTTTCCTGTGCCCAAAGCCCTCATGTTTCAGCAGTGTGGATAACCCCCAGCCTGGGGCTGGCTGAAGGGATTCCCCATTGCCGCGCTACGGTTGTAAATTGTGCGTGAACACCGTGTCGCACGAGATTAGTCTGTGCAGGAGTGGGAGAGAGTACAACGAATGACTGGGAACCGTGTATAAAACATGTTCATAACTTCCTCTCTATTTTGAATTTGAACTTAGTATGTATTGTGTCTGTGTGTGTGTGTGTGTGGGTGTGGGGGTGTACTTAGTGTGGTGTATGTGGAATGGGTTTTGGGAACTCAGGAGGATAAGTGAATAAAGGAATTGACTGGATGTACAGCACAAGGACACATGGAGGTCAGGGTAGATTAGAGTGCTGGAACAGATCGTCATAGGTGAGTCACTTTGTTACCTGGTGCCAGGTACGAAAGATAACAAAGGAATGCATCAATTAGAAGGGAAAGTGACCCTGTTAAAAATGAGAGGTTCAGTAGCAGAACTGGATGGAGAACTGGATACAGTAGTTCTTGCATCTCCACACAGGGCAAAAAGTGAGAGAGAAACTCGAGGGTATCCATAGCATTCACACCTCATATATATCTGATAATACATGCTCCGTTTAACTGCATAACATGCAGACAATCCAGGTTTAATCCCAGACTTTTACTCTTCTTATTTGCATATTCTGGTTAAGTGACTAACCTCACAGCAGACCTGAACACGTTAGTTTATGATGGGTTGCATTCTTATGGTGTGTGTAGTGTTGAGAGGTGAGTGGATAGTGGATAGGTTTTCATATCCATGAAAGATAGAGATCCCCACCCACAAGATTGCGAGGGTGGCAAAGATAATGGAAAGTATTCTATTTATTCTTTATGGACCAAGTTTACATATAATAGAGAAGTAATATTGCTTTGTAAATTCTGTAATTCAAATGTAGGCTATATTTTATGGATGTAAATATTGCTACACAATAATGTCCCGTACTGTATGTCAGAAAGGAACGAGCGAGTCTTCCAGAGCTGTAGATAGAGGCATGGGCAAAGGTCCCCTCTTTTAAATCCAGGAAGAATCTGCAGAGATTCAGCGGCTCAACGCTAAGAAACAAATTCATTATTAATAAAAATTTTCTCCAGTACAAATCTATTCTATGTGTTTGTGTCAATCTTCATACAGCTTTTTGGATACTGAAAAAATGTAAGACTATGTTGAAGTGATATTTGAACAAATATTTCACCCAAAATGTACAAATAAAAAATACAAAATCGTCATTGCTGTGAAAAGAGTTATTTCCAACTTAAACGAGTTGAAAGGTGCTTTTGTTTTGCTGCAATGTTGATCCTTTGTGCTGGGAGAGGTAGGTTTGGAGGGTCTGTTTAGATGTGAGAGGGTGCTGTCTCTGTGCTGGGAGAGGTAGGTTTGGAGGGTCTGTTTAGATGTGAGAGGGTGCTGTCTCTGTGCTGAGCGAGGTAGGTTTGGAGGGTCTGTTTAGATGTGAGATGGTGCTGTCTTTGTGCTGGGAGAGGTAGGTTTGGAGGGTCTGTTTAGATGTGAGAGGGTGCAGTCTCTGTGCTGGGAGAGGTAGGTTTGGAGGGTCTGTTTAGATGTGAGATGGTGCTGTCTCTGTGCTGGGAGAGGTAGGTTTTGAGGGTCTGTTTAGATGTGAGATGGTGCAGTCTCTGTGCTGGGAGAGGTAGGTTTGGAGGGTCTGTTTAGATGTGAGATGGTGCAGTCTCTGTGCTGGGAGAGGTAGGTTTGGAGGGTCTGTTTAGATGTGAGATGGTGCTGTCTCTGTGCTGGGAGAGGTAGGTTTGGAGGGTCTGTTTAGATGTGAGATGGTGCTGTCTCTGTGCTGGGAGAGGTAGGTTTGGAGGGTCTGTTTAGATGTGAGATGGTGCTGTCTCTGTGCTGGGAGAGGTAGGTTTGGAGGGTCTGTTTAGATGTGAGATGGTGCTGTCTCTGTGCTGGGAGAGGTAGGTTTGGAGGGTCTGTTTAGATGTGAGATGGTGCAGTCTCTGTGCTGGGAGAGGTAGGTTTGGAGGGTCTGTTTAGATGTGAGATGGTGCTGTCTCTGTGCTGGGAGAGGTAGGTTTTGAGGGTCTGTTTAGATGTGAGATGGTGCAGTCTCTGTGCTGGGAGAGGTAGGTTTGGAGGGTCTGTTTAGATGTGAGATGGTGCTGTCTCTGTGCTGGGAGAGGTAGGTTTGGAGGGTCTGTTTAGATGTGAGATGGTGCTGTCTCTGTGCTGGGAGAGGTAGGTTTGGAGGGTCTGTTTAGATGTGAGAGGGTGCTGTCTCTGTGCTGGGAGAGGTAGGTTTGGAGGGTCTGTTTAGATGTGAGATGGTGCTGTCTCTGTGCTGGGAGAGGTAGGTTTGGAGGGTCTGTTTAGATGTGAGATGGTGCAGTCTCTGTGCTGGGAGAGGTAGGTTTGGAGGGTCTGTTTAGATGTGAGATGGTGCTGTCTCTGTGCTGGGAGAGGTAGGTTTGGAGGGTCTGTTTAGATGTGAGATGGTGCAGTCTCTGTGCTGGGAGAGGTAGGTTTTGAGGGTCTGTTTAGATGTGAGATGGTGCTGTCTCTGTGCTGGGAGAGGTAGGTTTGGAGGGTCTGTTTAGATGTGAGATGGTGCTGTCTCTGTGTTGGGAGAGGTAGGTTTGGAGGGTCTGTTTAGATGTGAGATGGTGCTGTCTCTGTGTTGGGAGAGGTAGGTTTGGAGGGTCTGTTTAGATGTGAGATGGTGCTGTCTCTGTGCTGGGAGAGGTAGGTTTGGAGGGTCTGTTTAGATGTGAGATGGTGCTGTCTCTGTGCTTGGCTGCATTTGAGTAACAACACAAACAGACGTTGGAGTCTCTTTGGGATCAGATCTCCGGATCAGTAGACTTCAGGACCTGCCTGCTCCACAGCAACCTCACTGCCCCTGCTCAACCGTCGCCCCCCAACCCGTCTCCTGGCTAGGACCCGACACGCTCCAAACGGGACGGATCTGGACCTGGGCCCAGAATATGCAGCCTGGAGATCTGACTGATAGGAAGGCCTCGTCATGGACAAAAGTTTCTTTCTCGCTGCGGAAAGAACCGGTCTCGCCGTTTTAATAGAAGTGAAATCATCCTTTAATTCCACAGATTTGAGCTGTGCCAGAGAGCTGAAGATAAGTTATTGCTTTTAAACTGGGAGGGAGGGTTTCAGATCCTGGGGGACAGCCAGCACCTCTGACCCCAGAGCCAATGGAGAGACTGGTAACCTCAATTCATTCTCACCTCAATGAGAAAAACCGCTATTCAACATAAAAGAAGGGTGCATAAACACATGTAAAAATATGCAAAGACACATATGAAAACACTGGAGCACACACACACACACACACACACATGTACAAAGCAGTCATTCCCATTCACCACTCACTAAATGCTGCCATCCTTTTGTATCTGAAGCGCAGAAAATGATCTCCTACAAAGGCAGTGAGCTCTATCAGAGAAACAAAATCACAATCTTTCTTTTATATCCTTCCATTTTATAATCAGTGTGTCTTGTGTTTAGAGTGGAATAAAAGATCACAGAGAGAGAGAGAGAGAGAGAGAGAGAGACATCCTGTATAGATGACAATCAAGTTTAACTTGGACCGTTGAGATATATTAATTACATTTCATTAATTTTGTTAACTGAAATATTAAATTATTCATTTGCTTCCATTAATTCCTTATCTTATGCGGCTTAGACATCCATTATGCACTATTGATTTATACAGGCAGACTGATGTACGGCGGGTTAATTACCGATGTATAGACACCTACACCGGGGAGTTGAACCTGCAAACCCTCTTGACATGTAGAGCCTTATTTTTTATCTCCTCACACTACATCCTCTCCTAAGAGCACACCATTACAGTTATGCTTTTACAGGCCGTGTTTATGATTTATTACATGGGCCACTGTACAAGATTTAAAAGACAAAGTCATAAAACATATGTCAAGTTGTCCCATAAAATTAGAGCAAAGCTAAATTTGTGCAAATCCCATGGAACATTCTTTAATCTATTCACCTAACGCTTAAACTAAAGACCTTTACAAGGAGGAACGCGGATTTACGTCCAACAAAACACATTCACTGGGTTTCACTCTCTTATAGTACAAACGCAGGTTCCGTGCTGCATAAGCGTTTGTGACTAAGACACAGCGGTGGTTTCACCTTAGTCAGGGACCATCGCCCGTAGTAACGCCTCAGGTCTGTTATTGACACAGGGAAGTTCAAAGCTCTTCTCATGGTTTAAATCGTCAGAAACACAGCGATAACAGCAGGTGGTCTGGAAGAGGCACGGCGAGGCACCGCCTGGGGCTCTAAACACAGCCCCCCCCCTCCTTATCCAGCGGGAGAAAGAGAGGCGCCTTGTTGTCAGGTTCGGGGAACATAAACTCTGACTCGCGCATCAATCAGAGCTCTTTCATATAGCGGGCAGCGATAAGGTGCTCGCGATCTTTAAAGAAACAGTGGCGATAATTGCATGACACCTGCTCCAAATGTCAAACCCCCAAACCCCCTCCACCCCCACCCCCACTGTCCCAAGGGCCCCCAGCGAGGCCTTCCCCCTGCACAATGGTGGTTTTGTTCCATCTCCTAGGGGGGGCCCAGCTGCACTGGGGACATATCATACAATAACTTTTTTTTTAAATTATTCTGAAGTGGGAAAGGGCTATAACAAGCCAGTCTGGTTCCAGCTCTACAGTGGGAAAGGGGTATAATGAGCCAGCCTGGTTCCAGCTCTACAGTGGGAAAGGGCTATAATGAGCCAGTCTGGTTCCAGCTCTACAGTGGGAAAGGGGTATAATGAGCCAGCCTGGTTCCAGCTCTACAGTGGGAAAGGGCTATAATGAGCCAGACTGGTTCCAGCTCTACAGTGGGAAAGGGGTATAATGAGCCAGACTGGTTCCAGCTCTACAGTGGGAAAGGGGTATAATGAACCAGCCTGGTTTCAGTTCTACAGTGAATTTTTTTTGCTAAATATCGTATAATTTAAACACCCGTATGACACACTTACTGATTCGGACACAGTACACTGTACACAGGAGACAGGGTGCAGTAGTTAGGGCTCTGATTCAGACACAGTGCACTGTACGCAGAAGACAGGGTGCATTAGATAGGGCTCTGATTCGGACACAGTACACTGTACGCAGGAGACAGGGTGCAGTAGATAGGGCTCTGATTCGGACACAGGACACTGTACACAGGAGACAGGGTGCAGTAGATAGGGCTCTGATTCAGACACAGGACACTGTACGCAGGAGACAGGGTGCAGTAGATAGGGCTCTGATTCGGACACAGTGCACTGTACGCAGGAGACAGGGCACAGTAGATAGGGCTCTGATTCAGACACAGTGCACGGTACGCAGGAGACAGGGTGCAGTAGATAGGGCTCTGATTCGGACACAGTACACTGTACGCAGAAGACAGGGTGCAGTAGATAGGGCTCTGATTCGGACACAGTGCACTGTACGCAGGAGACAGGGTGCAGTAGATAGGGCTCTGATTCGGACACAGTACACTGTACGCAGAAGACAGGGTGCAGTAGATAGGCCTCTGATTCGGACACAGTGCACTGTACGCAGGAGACAGGGTGCAGTAGATAGGGCTCTGATTCGGACACAGTGCACTGTACGCAGGAGACAGGGTGCAGTAGATAGGGCTCTGATTCGGACACAGTGCACTGTACGCAGGAGACAGGGCGCAGTAGATAGAGCTCTGATTCGGACACAGTACACTGCACGCAGGAGACAGGGTGCAGTAGATAGGGCTCTGATTCGGACACAGTACACTGTACGCAGAAGACAGGGTGCAGTAGATAGGCCTCTGATTCAGACACAGTGCACTGTACGCAGGAGACAGGGCGCAGTAGATAGAGCTCTGATTCGGACACAGTACACTGTACGCAGAAGACAGGGTGCAGTAGATAGGGCTCTGATTCGGACACAGTGCACTGCACGCAGGAGACAGGGTGCAGTAGATAGGGCTCTGATTCGGACACAGTACACTGTACGCAGAAGACAGGGTGCAGTAGATAGGCCTCTAATTCGGACACAGTGCACTGTACGCAGGAGACAGGGTGCAGTAGATAGGGCTCTGATTCGGACACAGTGCACTGTATGCAGGAGACAGGATGCAGTAGATAGGGCTCTGATTCGGACACAGTACACTGCACGCAGGAGACAGGGTGCAGTAGATAGGGCTCTGATTCGGACACAGTACACTGTACGCAGAAGACAGGGTGCAGTAGATAGGCCTCTGATTCGGACACAGTGCACTGTACGCAGGAGACAGGGTGCAGTAGATAGGGCTCTGATTCGGACACAGTGCACTGTACGCAGGAGACAGGGTGCAGTAGATAGGGCTCTGATTCGGACACAGTGCACTGTACGCAGGAGACAGGGTGCAGTAGATAGGGCTCTGATTCGGACACAGTACACTGTACGCAGAAGACAGGGTGCAGTAGATAGGGCTCTGATTCGGACACAGTACACTGTACGCAGAAGAAGGGTGCAGTAGATAGGGCTCTGATTCGGACACAGTACACTGTACGCAGAAGACAGGGTGCAGTAGATAGGGCTCTGATTCGGACACAGTGCACTGCATGCAGGAGACAGGGTGCAGTAGATAGGGCTCTGATTCGGACACAGTGCACTGTACGCAGAAGACAGGGTGCAGTAGATAGGCCTCTGATTCGGACACAGTGCACTGTACGCAGGAGACAGGGTGCAGTAGATAGGGCTCTGATTCGGACACAGTGCACTGTACGCAGGAGACAGGGTGCAGTAGATAGGGCTCTGATTCGGACACAGTGCACTGTACGCAGGAGACAGGGCGCAGTAGATAGAGCTCTGATTCGGACACAGTACACTGTACGCAGAAGACAGGGTGCAGTAGATAGGGCTCTGATTCGGACACAGTACACTGTACGCAGGAGACAGGATACAGTAGATAGGGCTCTGATTCGGACACAGTGCACTGTACGCAGGAGACAGGATACAGTAGATAGGGCTCTGATTCGGACACAGTGCACTGTACGCAGGAGACAGGGTGCAGTAGACAGGGCTCTGATTCGGACACAGCCCATGTGACTCCTGCAGCAAACAGTAGCAGAGGAACTCCCTCATCCCAATTTTTCTGAAATTCCAAACAATAAGCCTGCAGGCAGTACACTTCAAGGTCTGATGGAAACTTCCTAGTACAAGGGTAGGCAACACTAGTCCTGGAGTGATATTTATGGTTTTTGTTCCATCTGAGTTTGCTGGATGATCTGAGCCTGAATATTCTGAATGGTGAAACACTGAATGCCTACAGCACATGGTCACCTGCATTTATTAAACCTGATTAATTAAAATGAATCCAGTTATGTCATTATAGGTTTGAATGGAGCAAAAACCAGGACCGTCTACAGCACTCTAGGACCAGGGTTGCCTGAGATTCAGGATGGTAAGCACTGGAGTGACCGTGCCGGATCATCAGTTTATCAAGCACCAGGGCAGAGATCCTAGACAAAGTTTGATCCCTGATCTGATTGGATAATCTTAGGAAGCCTGAACAATGCAAAGAACCTTAACAGCGCTTTAATGATAACAGATCACCTTACATAAAGGAAAAGCCGCAGGGAAACGGGCAGATGCACATATTATAGTGAGCAGATATTGACTAATATTGTCAAAGCAGAGGGCCAACGATCTACTATTATCCATTCAAACGGTTCACCAATAACAGAAATAGGGTACAAAAGGGTGATGAGGGAAACCAGGCGTTACTATAAAATATACTATAAAATAAACTATAAAATATACTATAAAATATACTATAAAATAAACTATAAAATATACTATAAAATATACTATAAAATATACTATAAAATAAACTATAAAATATACTATAAAATAAACTATAAAATATACTATAAAATAAACTATAAAATATACTATAAAATATACTATAAAATAAACTATACTATAAAATATACTATAAAATATACTATAAAATAAACTATAAAATAAACTATAAAATAAACTATAAAATATACTATAAAATATACTATAAAATAAACTATAAAATATACTCTAAAATATACTATAAAATATACTATAAAATATACTGAGAGCCTCCCCATCCCCGTCTAACTAAAGATTCCAACAAACCAATGACCTAAACTGGTCTTCAGCAGCTTTTCTGGGCCTGAGGCAACTTTAAACGCTGACCTCATGAGCACTTTCAGAAAGCCAATTGGCCGAAGCGTATCCCCACCCAGGATTACGACCCGAAAAGGAAAGAAAGGAAAAATAATAAATCGACAAGCTCACATCTTGCCCGACGACTGCACTTCACTGGGGTGAATTAGACCAAAAGCTCCAAGAACTGACACCCGCAGCTGAATCAACTGACCTTCAAACAAGCCGAGACGAGGTGTACGACAGATCAGGCGCCACGTCAAATCATGCAACAAAAACCACTGAACTTTTAAAAAAAATAAGTCGAGGGGTAAAAAAATTTTGGCCAAATTTAGGTTACAGCCCAAATCAGTCTGGATTGTTATAAACGAGGGGGCAGCAATGGCTGATATAATAGTGCCATCAAAACAAAAAAACTGAAAGCTGATATGAAACAAAACTAAGGCAATTTATTAGCACTAAATTAGCAGTAACTAAAAGTGGACACTTGGAGAGAAAAGAAAATAAACACAAAGGGAAAGTCAGGCCTCCCCTCCCCACAACGGGAAGCTCGGCCTGTACAAAACTGAAACACAACAAACTAAAATAAACCCGAAAAATTAAAAGGTCCACAAAAAGCTCTGCGATCTAATAAAGTCACAACTGCAGACGCACAAGCCCTGCTCAGAACAGCGAGCAGGGCTGGAATGGATGCTCTCCTGTAAGAAACAGGTGTGACTGATTGTCAATCAGACCCAGGTGAGAGTGACTCTCAATCACACAGTGGACATAAACTCTACAGGGAAGAGCTGCAGAGCATGACAGCGATTCAGGCATTCTGCACTGAGAAAAGGTAGCTGAGTAGCTATGTCGACACTATGGCTGTTCCCTGTCCACTGTCTCCTGTCCACTCAGTCCCCTGTCTACTATGTGCCCTGTCCCCTCACTTTGCAAGCAGCATGCGAAAGAAATCCCACAAAACTCTTTCCAAACTAGTGAGGATTTATTTTATTTTTTTATTGAGAATATCAATCAGTTAACATATGACAAGTGTAGATTATGAATAAAGATAAAATTAACAAAACAAAACAAAAAAAATTGTAATATGACCCACTCTTGTACCATAAATATGCATATATGCTCCATGACTTTTACGTTTTTACTTCCGGGTTACTTATTTACTTACTGAGTGCACCGTTCTGCAGATGAGTGTGCTCCTGAATTCCCTCAACAAAACCCTGGAAATAAGGGGTTCATCCTGGTATTTTAAGTGCCCCCATTTTGAAAAAAAAGTCACCCACTCAAAAGCTTTTTGACGAAGTGGACCCAAATATGCACCCTCAAAAGGGTGTAGGGGTCATAAATATGATAAATACGATGCACAGTTTAGTTTTGAAAAATGCTTCGCTGACGCTTTCCTTCAATAACAAACAACACGTGATATGGCCACGCAAGAGCGGGACGTCTTACGACACTTCCACAGTACGGTTAATATGGAGGGTATTTCTTTTGCGTACTGCATGTCAGACACTAAAACAGCACATATCTGCCAGTGCACAGGAGACAGGACACAGTAGATAGGGCTCTCTTAGACACAGCCCAAGAGATGATAATCACTTTTTTCATGTTGTTTGGCTTTGACTCAAACCAGCCCTACCCCCACCACACACACACACACACACACAAATACTCATGGCATACCACAAATCGACTGTACATTAATATGGTTGCCATCTCTTGTGAAACTTATTCCAATCAGGGAACGCCCTGTGCATACGCATGTCTTTCTCCTTCCTTTCATGGTTTGTGCAACTTACAACAGACTTTAGGCTTTTTTTTTTTTTTTGGTTTATAAAGAATTTTTCTGTTTTAATGAATGATTCATAAAGGAAGCTATCAACTACAGGAAGCATTGCTATGGAGACATATCCTGAGGTTGTTAAGAGATTCATTATCTCCCTCTCTCTCTCTCTCTCTACCTCTCTTTCCCAGGAGCTCTACCCTTACTTGTGCTCATGGTGGCTTTGAGTCATTTGACTTGAGAAAGTGTTAAATACTAAAATGCATCTCTGCTGGGACTATGGCTAGCCTACTTAGGCTATGATGCTTTACTGGGCTATAAATACAGTAGATGCTCAAGCTGTAAGAGTGTTAATACATCTGTAAAATTACAGTCTGAAATGACCATACCAATGTTATAGGTGATAGACCGCCATCTTCCAGCGTTTCAGTGCTATTAGTGAAAGGTGATTGTCTGTGGGCCCTGCGACAGATTGGCGACCCGTCCTGGGTGTACTCCTGCCCCCCCCCCCCCGCGACCCTGACCAGGAATTAGGTGGGTGTTTGTGAAGTCCTCTCAACCCCTCGGTTCCCCCAACTCAAGCAACGAGCCAAGCGGAGATTCCATATTTTATTTTACACAGGGACACCTCAAATTCACAGTTCATTCTGCAGAAGAAATACAGAAGTTCATTCAACTAAAAATAAACAACACAATCATAATCGTAATTATGCAGACAACAGTATTTAGAGGGAATCATTGTGCGTCCTGTCTGGGGGGGAGACAGTGTACTTGTTCACCCCGTTTCTTTTCACAGTGGAACACTTCAAAAGCCATTGAGGAAAAATTGACTGAAGTGAACGGTTTAAACAGAAAAGGACAGACCAGCACAGCTTCAGGATCAGTAAAGATCAGTCACAGGAGCGCCTTCCGTGCATATCAACTGACTTTGCCAGTGGCGGCTTTTCCTTCTAGTACCCCTAAGTCCATAAAGATCCTTCCTTCCCTTGCCCGTTAGATTCCATGCCTATGTCACACAGTACTAGTTAGCAGATCAGTGTGGTAGATCTCATTTCATGGTTGTATTTCTGTCAGGCTATTTTATTACAGGCTGCGTGGATCGAATCTCATTCAATCTCATGACATGTGACAGCTGTGCTTCCGCACTGGTTGGAGGTTTCCTTGGTACTTTTAATTCATAGTCGCCAACGTCCGCACGGATCTAAATGACATCATAGCGGACCCAAAACAGACCCTGAGCGGAGGTCCACCTAGGCATTCCACGCAGTAGTTTTTTTTTCTTCTGTCCGCACGAAACTGTCATTTCACCTACAAGTGTGCCCTCTGCGTGCGTGTGCTTTCACGAAAGACGCCATTGTTGTTTGCAATTTGCATGCAAAAATTATGGGAAATGTAGTCTACAAAGGGGGGTTGGTACACTCGACTATGAAAGGCAAAAGTCCACAGACAATCTGTCCGTGTACATGTCTGCTCCCTGCTTTAAACATGAGCAGTAGTACAGGGAACAGCAGACAGGGAACAGCAGACAGGGAACAGTAGCTTCCTCAGTCAGACAGTCCAGAAGGATCTACACTCTCCAGTGCAATCCAAACACTTATTCTGTAAAGCCCCTCTGTGTGCCATGTACGAAAAGCACTTTGAAATAATATTTCAATAATCATTATTATTATTATTATTATTATGAATAAATGTATAATTAATTTAGTTTATTTATAGAAAGAAAAACTGACGATGTTTTGTTGTGTTCACTGTGGGTGCTGAGATAAGACACAGGCCTGTACACCCAGCAACAACCAACATCTCTTCCTTCATTTAATTCTGTCATTTTAAAAAGCACAGACAAAAAAGCGTCCCTGCCACTACGAAACTCTCGTTCTCGTTTATCATACACGCCGCTGTAATGACTTTACTCTATTCAATATAACAATCTCAGGCTCCAAATTAATTCACAGGCTGGCTTATCTCCTTACGTGGTGCCCTTTCTTCATCTGAATGTGAATAAGAGAACGGGCTCTGTAGTGTAAGAGATTAGATCTGAATGTGAATAAAAGAACGGGCTCTGTAGTGTAAGAGATTAGATCTGAATGTGAGATCATGTTTAGTACAGTATCTCTCTCTCCACTCAGGAAGCACAGGGATGATTTGTGGAGATGCACATCGCTGGATTTGAATGCATACTGGATGAATGAAAGAATTTCCTTCCCTTTCCATTTCAAAATCAACCACAGCTACAAAATACACAGACAACTCCCTGGTAATAAACTTTATGCCAACTTCTAAAAGAAAATAAAGGGTGCTTTACGAGAGACAGAACAATTGAGAAATGAGAGTTAAAGATTCAGCATCTGAGCAGGTTATTTTTTTTTTTGGGATGGGCGGGGGGTTTTGGGGGGGAGAAGAAAACTTTGGTCCTTTGAACCCTGAGCCCAGCCGATGGCTGCCTCCTTCACCGAGCAGGCACTGCAGTTTGGGAAAGAACATTCCTGTCCTTTTTCTCACGACTACTGCCTTTTGAGTTGGGAAAAAGGTTGGAGGCGAATTCAGAGCTGTGTGAAGGTTGGGCCGGAAATTCTTAAAGATGTGGGAACGATTGGGAATTGCGGTGGAATAGCACCTTAAGGGACAGTTCTTGAACTTTCAACTCCACCACGACCAAGGCCAGACCTCACATTTTACAATATTGGAAAGGAATAATTTTTTTTACAGTCCAATACAAACTTCTAAAAAACATACTGCAACCTGGCATGTGACAGATGGTGAAGCATATGTTACTCTCTCCAAAGCTTCTATAACCTCTCCTCTCCCCTCCTTCCCTCTCCAAAGCTTCTGTAACCTCTCCTCTCCCCTCCTTCCCTCTCCAAAGCTTCTGTAACCTCTCCTCTCCCCTCCTTCCCTCTCCAAAGCTTCTGTAACCTCTCCTCTCCCCTCCTTCCCTCTCCAAAGCTTCTGTAACCTCTCCTCTCCCCTCCTTCCCTCTCCAAAGCTTCTGTAACCTCTTCTCTCCCCTCCTTCCCTCTCCAAAGCTTCTGTAACCTCTCCTCTCCCCTCCTTCCCTCTCCAAAGCTTCTGTAACCTCTCCTCTCCCCTCCTTCCCTCTCCAAAGCTTCTGTAACCTCTCCTCTCCCCTCCTTCCCTCTCCAAAGCTTCTGTAACCTCTCCTCTCCCCTCCTTCCCTCTCCAAAGCTTCTGTAACCTCTCCTCTCCCCTCCTTCCCTCTCCAAAGCTTCTGTAACCTCTCCTCTCCCCTCCTTCCCTCTCCAAAGCTTCTGTAACCTCTCCTCTCCCCTCCTTCCCTCTCCAAAGCTTCTGTAACCTCTCCTCTCCACAGCTGAGAAACTGGCGCTGTGTGGCCCGGTGTAAGCAGGTGGGAGAATGAGGAGGAATACTTTAGGCAGGTAGGTGTCCATGGGAAACAAAGATGTCTATAAAATAGGATACACTTGCTGTCGCCATGGCGTTGAGAGCACCTGATCTACTTCAGCTCATGTCATTGGACACATTTCTGTAGTAATGCACTCAATTTAGAATATTATTGTACCTTACAGGCCATGAAATTATATGATCAATTTGAAAACAAACATCTTCCAATATGAAGAAGAAATCTGTGATCTATTACTAACACACTCCGCAGAGAGACTGCAATGACTCACCAGATCCATAACACATCAAAACAACCTGGTTCCAAGCTCTAAGAACAGTCTTGGAAGGAAATCTTTTTTTAATCAGTACACTGCTGCCTGGAATTCCATCCCATCATTCCTGATGAGTTTACCATCCGTGGCCACCGTTAAACATCGGCTGGACTATTCCCACCTCCTTCCCAACCAATCATGCACTCATTATCCCTTTAAGAATACATATATTTCTCCCGACTCTCTGCCAGCTTTCCTTTTTTATTCACTTCTCCTCCATACTTTCCTTTATTTTCTCTTATCTTAATATTTGTTAATACAGTAGAATCCACTTCATTTCATAACGGATTATTGCATAATTCGGGTATATGCATAGAATGCCAAATCCTGAACCATTTCCCATTCATTCTATTGTATATTTGCATAAACCGTTATCACACATTTCAGATATTTGCATCAAATTATGTCCAATTACATCGAATAATTATCCTGAAATATACGTTAGAAGTCGGCAGATGAGGCATAAATAAATAAATTAATAAATAAATTTACCCCTGTTAAGACACAAAACTGGCAAAAATTTAAGAAGGCTGGCGGCTTCTACTGAAAATCACATCAATAGCGGATGCCTGAGAGGCACACGCGGCCTGAGAGGCACACGCGGCCTGAGAGGCACACGCGGCCTGAGTGGCACACGCGGTCGTCAGGGCTCTACTGTCCCATTCTTCACGCAACCGTATACAACGTCCGTTATCAGACATATCAGTCATGCTAGAGAGGAAGAGGGACGTCTTGACCCGTACTGCACAATTTAACATAAAATACTTAAAGTTGTTAACATGCCATATAACATCTACTCATCGGGGCTCCTCCGTCAAATTGACTCAGCTGGATAATCGCATAAGATTCAATGTATGCAATTAAGCAGATTCTACTGTATGTTTAAAGTTCTTTCCACTTTTCACTTCACTTCTTTGTAACAATTCACATTTACTTTACCTTCACTCTGCAGGACATGAGGCCACAGGAAGTCAGAATGTCTGGGTGCGGCCCAGGTTTTTATCTTTTTTTTTAAGCACTGGTTTATTTGTGTATAAATAAGTAACCAAATGAAAATTAATGAGACTCTTCCGGAACCTTCAACACAAGGCTACGAGCCTCTGTAAAATGGTCATCGACTGGAAGGTGGATCTGGGTGTCAGTGTTGCCGTCATCATCCCAACGAGGCTGGCATATAATTGGTCCAGACCAAACAGTGGGAGGACACATTTTTTTAAGTAAGTCCAGAAAATCCCTTCTTAGCTCCCAATGGGCATGCTCAGTGTGTGGTCTTCAGTTCTGGGAGGGGGAGGAGCTAAGAAGGATGGGGGGAGGAGCCAGATGACATAACAGGAAGGGGTGAGGGGGGAGCGGTGTGTGAGGTCCGAGGTTCCTCCCTCCTACCCCCTACCCTTGGTATTCCAAACAGCCAAGCAGACGGGAGAGGAGTGGAGGCTTAGAGGAGTGGAGCTCTAGGCCAGTCAGGCCTGCAGGGTCACAGTGAAGAAGGCCAGTAGGGTGAGGGACACCTGTGACAGGTGAGCCCAGGTTCCGTAGGCCGAGGAACGGTTGCCCTCGAAGTAAGCCACCTGAGCTGCAGGAAGAGAGCGCACAAAACAGGGAGGGGGGGTTTTAGTCACGGAACAGCCAGCGGACCCTCGGTGGGAAGAGTGGGGTGCCCAGGTGTGGAGACTGATAATCTGTGGGACATGTTGAGGTTCCAGGGGGTGGAGAAAATACCTTTTTTGGAATGGGTGGAGGTACCGGAAAGTGGAGAATGACCATTGGTGGGATATGTTGAGGTGCCAGGGGACGGAAAATGTAGGCAAGGAGATGGCTGATGATTGGAGGATCATTGGAGCCTGACATCGATCAGAATGCAGGGACCCAGCCTGGGAGTGTGGGCTGGACTAAGCTGGGCTGGGCTGGGCTGGGCCGGGCCGGGCTAGGCTAGGCTGGGCTGATCTGAGTTAGGTTTGGCTCGGCTCGGCTCGGCAGAACTTGGCTGTCCCTACACAGCTCATTGAGTACTCAAGTGACTACGTCACACTGATTTCGGAAGTAAATTCCCCATTCATTTAGAGCGTAGACATTAACTAAAACTTACTTTTCAACCATTTCTAGTGATTATGTCTGACCATAAATTTCTTGGATTGTTCAATATAACGCCCATTCGCAAACTATGTCGTTTTCCTGGACCAGCTTCGAGTATATTTTACGTTTTAGTATTTTTTTGTGAATATACCAGCACTGGCACTGTTTAAAAACTCAACGTCCCATAATTCCCTCCGGACGAGCAGTATTGTCTCCAAACATTGTCATATAACGTTAGCCAGCAGTAGCACACAGCTCAATTTTTAAACACTTTTTTCTAACATTAGCTAGCTAGCTTGAAGGACTAAAAGCTAGAATTGCTTCATGTGGTTAACCGTAGCGTAGTTTCTAACCTTGTTGGGCGAGCTTCTCAACTTAGCAAGCTAACGTTAGCTCGTCTTCAGCGGCAGTACCCCCATCTGCCAAAAATGTCCAGACAGACCAGATGATATCTTATTGGTTGAGAACCACCCGTGCGTTGCAGTACTGGATATATAGTCCGTTAAAGTGGACTACAAGTCGAACTACAATCATGAATCCATTACTTTAAAAAAATAATAATGGGAACATGCGATATATGGTTTATATCCTTATACCACACAGGCTAATCCAGGAACATTTAGGCTCATTCTATGAATCAGATTTCAAGAAATAGTCGATAGTCTCCGAAGCCCGTTCTATCTGTCATAGGGAATTTACTTCCGAAACCAGACTCCGCCCACGTCTGAGTTACTCACTTGAGTACTCTATGGCAGTCTATAAGCTCCGCCCCCCCACTCACCAACGCACGCCGTCCCTTCGTCGTTGGGCTCGAATCCCTGGCCACAGCGCTTGTTAGCGCGGCACTTGTAGCCACCGTAGGTGTTGATGCAAAGAGGGCGGTCTCTGGGACACACAGAGGGGAACTGGGTGCACTCGTCTTCGTCTGGGACACACAGGGAGGCACGGGGACGAGGGTCACGTGAAGACAGAGAGAGACAGCAGGGTAATCAACACAACACCAGCAGGGGGCGACACTCACAGGATGTACTTTTTACACATATTGTGAAATTTTGCATAGAATTAAATGAAGCTCATACCATAGCAAAATGTACAGATGTGGAGAACATCAGTGTCTCTCAGGAATACAAGAATATGATCACTAATATCAGAAGATACTAATTTTCATCCCTGAATTACTCAAACTGAACTATAGAGAATACAGAGACATATTTACAAACAAGTACTGTGTATAAAAGATACAATCCAAATATAATGAATATATATTCTCAAAGTCAAGGCATGGATGTTGGCATCAATAAATTCCATGTATTTTTATAATGTAAAGCCATTTCAGCACCATGTAATAAAAAACACCTAGTTATACAAAAGTATTATTACTAATAATTATAATAATATTTAAAACACATGTATGTGCCAGGGGCTGCTGAGTGGCTTCCTCTGTTGAGGCATTGGTGAAATGATGTATGGGCCACACGGTGTGCTTGTACATCTATAGTATGCCCGGACCAGCAGCCCCACAAGGTCACACAGGTTTGGCTGTCACGTTGCTCAGGAATGGGAGCGTTTCAGTGGACTTTCAGCAACGGCCTCAAAACACACCAGTGCCCCCTGCTGGTCGATCGGGTGCTCTTCAGTCTGCAGGTGGAGCCACAGGTCTCGCACAGAGAGAGGCCGTGTCAGAATCAGTGCACTTGCCTACTATTGAGTATGCCAGTTGAGTATACTTTTTTTAAAAGCTATTAGGTACGGAAATCGAATGTTCTTAATATTCCCGGATGATAATACTTACTTCCGGGTTTTCGCTGACAATAGTATGGAAGATGTTTTTTGCATACTGCATGTGACTAAGCAGTATACAGTATTCTAGTACACAGTAAACAGGATGCAGTAGATAGGGCTCTGATTCGGGCACAGCCACAGTGAGGCCCCCCCTGACTGTGTGATGTCACTGTGTGATGAGAAGAGGCTGCTGACATAACACGCCTCAAAGATGTCTACGCTTTCACATGTCAGAAGGCTGCAGAGCCGTGAGCGCTGATGATGAATACGATCGGTTTTCCGATTTTATCCTGCTGTCTGTGGACACATTCCTATTTTCAGACGCACATTGAGAGGCACAGACAGGGCACACAGCGACAGAGGGCTCAGAGGTATTACAGCTGCATCAGGGGACACTGGAGGACTTAGGGACAGAAACAGCTGGATGGTCAGGTGGCATGCAGGTGGGGGATGAGAAACAGATGCACTTCAAAGAGCCTGTCACTCAGACCTGTCACTCCGCCCCCTCCAGTCTTGTACCTGGAATGAGGGGGTTGACTTACCTTTGCAACGGCCATTTTCGTTGACAATGAATCCATTCCCACACTGAAAAAATAAATGGAGGTTTAAGTACTGGGGGTATTTTTAGGATAAATTAAGTCTACATTTGAAATTTGTCACAGTCCAGGATATTCCAGTATAATTGTGGGTTCATCTATGACACATGTATACAAAACTTCAGCCAGTTTGAAACAATAATTTGCCATGCTTTTTATTAATTCACTATATCTACATAAATCTATACTACATATGTATACAGTATTCTTCAATACACAGCAAAAATGCCGGTGTGCACTACAATGTGCCGGAACATTTTTTATCTGTGTATAATATTCAGACAGTTGTCTGGGGTTTAGGGCCTATGCAGGACATAGAATAGAATAGGGACTTTAAATAAAAGTAAGAACTCCAGAGTGATTTTTGTGAATGTTACAGTCATGATAGCGTTCCATACCTCGATCTCAGTAGCTGGGGTACCCTCGTCCTTCTCCAGAGGGTACGGGATCTCCAGAACGGAGTTCATGTCTGCGAGTTCCAGGGGCCGTGCCACGGAGCGCCCGTCTGGCCAGAACACCTCCACACTGGTGGCCAGATCTTTCCCTGTGGAGAAGAGCACTGGCTCTAATAGTAGTGTATTGTTAGCCCTCTCCCAGGGCTGAGCAGACACCGGGGCTGAATCTCAAATGGAAGGCAGCTGCCTCACTGCCTCGCTGCCTCGCTGTATTACTGCCTCTCTGCCTCACTGCCTCACTGTCTCACTGCCTCTCTGCCTCACTTCCTCTCTGCCTCACTGCCTCACTGTCTCGCTGTCTTACTGCCTCGCTGCCTCACTGCCTCGCTGCCTTACTGCCTCACTGCATCTCTGCCTCGCTCCCTCACTGTATTACTGCCTCTCTGCCTCACTGTATTACTGCCTCTCTGCCTCACTGTCTTTCTGCCTCACTGCATCTCTGTCTCACTATCTCACTGCCTCTCTGCCTCACTGCATCTCTGCCTCTCTGCCTCACTGTATTACTGCCTCTCTGCCTGCCTCACTGTATTACTGCCTCTCTGCCTCACTGTCTTTCTGCCTCACTGCATCTCTGCCTCACTGTCTTACTGCCTCTCTGCCTCACTGCCTCTCTGCCTCACTGCCTCACTGTATTACTGCCTCTCTGCCTCACTGCCTCACTGTATTACTGCCTCTCTGCCTCACTGTATTACTGCCTCACTGCCTCGCTGCCTCACTGTATTACTGCCTCTCTGCCTCACTGTCTTACTGCCTCACTGCCTCTCTGCCTCACTGTATTACTGCCTCTCTGCCTGCCTCACTGTCTTACTGCCTCTCTGTCTTACTGCCTCACTGCCTCACTGCCTTTCTGCCTCACTGCCTCGCTGTCTCACTGCCTCGCTGCCTCACTGTCTTTCTGCCTCACTGCCTCGCTGTCTTACTGCCTCGCTGCCTTACTGCCTCGCTGCCTCACTGTCTTACTGCCTCACTGCCTGTCTGCCTCACTATCTCACTGCTTCGCTGCCTCGCTGCCTCACTGCATCTCTGCCTCACTGCCTCG
Source organism: Ilyophis sp. 1 JC-2022 (assembly GCA_022702515.1). Lineage (NCBI taxonomy): Eukaryota > Metazoa > Chordata > Actinopteri > Anguilliformes > Synaphobranchidae > Ilyophis > Ilyophis sp. 1 JC-2022. The sequence goes on from CM040396.1 coordinate 108,810,409, forward strand.
CTGCCTCACTGTATTACTGCCTCTCTGCCTTTCTGCCTCTCTGCCTCACTGCCTCACTGCCTCGCTGTCTCACTGCCTCGCTGCCTCACTGTCTTACTGCCTCGCTGCCTCACTGTCTTACTGCCTCACTGCCTGTCTGCCTCACTATCTCACTGCTTCGCTGCCTCGCTGCCTCACTGCATCTCTGCCTCACTGCCTCGCTGCCTCACTGTATTACTGCCTCTCTGCCTTTCTGCCTCTCTGCCTCACTGCCTCACTGTATTACTGCCTCGCTGCCTTGCTGTCTTACTGCCTCACTGTATTACTGCCTCTCTGCCTCACTGCCTCGCTGCCTCTCTGCCTTTCTGCCTCACTGCCTCACTATCTCACTGCCTCGCTGCCTTGCTGTCTTACTGTCTCGCTGCCTCACTGCCTCGCTGTCTCACTGCCTCTCTGTCTCACTGCCTCACAGCCTTACTGCCTCACTATCTCACTGCTTCACTGCATCACTGCCTCGCTGTCTTACTGCCTTACTTTATAATAGTTTACATGAGTTTAGGTATAACAGATTGGGTCTTAATTAAAGGGGAGGTATAACAGATCGTGTCTTAGTTAAAAGGGAGGTATAACAGATTGGGTCTTAGGTAAAGGGGAGGTATAACAGATTGGGTCTTAGGTAAAGGGGAGGTATAACAGATCAGGTCTTAGTTAAAGGGGAGGTATAACAGATCGTGTCTTAGTTAAAGGGGAGGTATAACAGATTGGGTCTTAGGTAAAGGGGAGGTATAACAGATCAGGTCTTAGTTAAAGGGGAGGTATAACAGATTGGGTATTCGTTTTATAACAGTAAACAGATCCCCGACATGGTTTCTGTCACAGCACAGCCTGCTCCTCAAGCATGCTGTAAGAGGGGACATCTCAAGATCACCTGTCCCCCCAAATAACCAACATGAGAAGGACCCCCAAATTTATGGGAACCAGAGAGAGGAATGTTGTCCTGCAGGAATATCCCAGTCAGAAATGCTGACCTGCCTGAAGCTTGGTGAGGACTTTTGTTTTATTTACAGGGTGAGTTTTAGCCCAACACTTTTCCTGTAGCTCTTGCCCCAAAATGTTATAAATACTTTTTTTTGCATTCCAGTAATTTTCTTTAAACATCTTTATACTTCCCTTTTTCCCCTTTAGTAATTTTTAACATCTTTTGAACATATCTTTCTATTTTCCCTTTTCCTCCCAATTTGGAAAGTCAAAAAGCTTTTTAAGGGATTTTCATCTTTATTGGACAGCACAGTGTAGAAAAACAGGAAGAATGGAGAGCGAGAGAAAGAGGGAGAGACAAAAGTCGTGCGGCCGGATTCGAACTACCGATATTGCAGCCAACTAACCCTCCCCCAAAAAACGTTTTTTAGCTTCCTCTCTGTCCCACTGATGCATCATCCTCTGTGAATTCAGGAGGGCATATACCAGCATAAACTAGCGTAAACTATTATAAAGTAGGGCAAACTAGCATAAACTAGCATGAACTAGCATAAACTAACGCAAACTAGTGTAAACTAGCATAAAGTAGTGCAAACTAGCATAAACTAGCATGAACTAGCATAAACTAACGCAAACTAGTGTAAACTAGCAGAAAGTAGTGCAAACTAGCATAAACTAGCATAAACGAATGCAAACTAGTGTAAACTAGCATAAAGTACTGCAAACTAGCATGAACTAGCATAAACTAATGCAAACTAGCATAAACTATTATAAAGTAGAGCAAACTAGCATAAAATAGCATGAACTAGCATAAACTAATGCAAACTAGCATAAACTAGCGTAAACTATTATAAAGTAGGGCAAACTAGCATAAACTAGCATGAACTAGCATAAACTAACGCAAACTAGTGTAAACTAGCATAAAGTACTGCAAACTAGCATGAACTAGCATAAACTAATGCAAACTAGCATAAACTATTATAAAGTAGAGCAAACTAGCATAAAATAGCATGAACTAGCATAAACTAACACAGACTAGTGTAAACTAGCATAAAGTAGTGCAAACTAGCATAAACTAGCATGAACTAGCATAAACTAACGCAAACTAGTGTAAACTAGCATAAAGTAGTGCAAACTAGCATAAACTAGCATGAAATAGCATAAACTAATGCAAACTTGCATACACTAGCATAAACTAGCGTAAACTATTATAAAGTAGGGCAAACTAGCATAAAATAGCATGAACCAGCATAAACTAACGCAGACTAGTGTAAACTAGCAGAAAGTAGTGCAAACTAGCATAAACGAATGCAAACTAGCATAAACTAGCGTAAACTATTAAAAAGTAGGGCAAACTAGCATAAACTAGCATGAACTAGCATAAACTAACGCAAACTAGTGTAAACTAGCATAAACTAACGCAGACTAGTGTAAACTAGCATAAACTAACGCAGACTAGTGTAAACTAGCATAAACTAGCATGAACTAGCATAAACTAATGCAAACTAGCATAAACTATTATAAAGTAGAGCAAACTAGCATAAAATAGCATGAACTAGCATAAACTAACGCAGACTAGTGTAAACTAGCAGAAAGTCGTGCAAACTAGCATAAACTAGCATGAACTAGCATAAACTAACGCAAACTAGTGTAAACTAGCATAAAGTACTGCAAACTAGCATAAACTAGCATAAACGAATGCAAACTAGCATAAACTAGCATAAACTATTATAAAGTAGTGCAAACTAGCATGAACTAGCATAAACTAGCATGAACTAGCATAAAGTAACGCAGACTAGTGTAAACTAGCATAAACTAACGCAGACTAGTGTAAACTAGCATAAACTAACGCAGACTAGTGTAAACTAGCATAAACTAACGCAGACTAGTGCAAACTAGCATAAACTAGCATGAACTAGCATAAACTAATGCAAACTAGCATAAACTAGCGTAAACTATTATAAAGTAGGGCAAACTAGCATGAACTAGCATAAACTAATGCAAACTAGCATACACTAGCATAAACTAGCGTAAATTATTGTAAAGTAGGGCAAACTAGCATAAACTAGCATGAACTAACATAAACTAATGCAAACTAGCATAAACTAGCGTAAACTATTATAAAGTAGGGCAAACTAGCATAAACTAGCATGAACTAGCATAAACTAACGCAAACTAGTGTAAACTAGCATGAAGTAGTGCAAACTAGCATAAACTAGCACAAACTAGCATAAACTGGCACTAACACCTGATTAGCTGTAAAATCTGTTTTCAGAGCCGGTCTTTGCCCATATTCATATAATGTAATTTCATGCTCATGAAGGCATTTTTGTTCTTATTCACAAAACTTCATAGGAACTCTGGATCTGGGGGGGTGTCAGCGGGGGCGGGGGGCAAGAGGGGGGTTTTTACCCAGTCCAAAGTGGGCGACAGGCTCCATCTGACACAGGTAGCCAGAGCCCCCGTCGATGATGCGCGTGTGCGAGCCGCTCCGCTTGGTGTAGGTCACGACCTTGGCCCCGCGTGCGAAGGCGCCAAACTGTGTGCGGGGGATCACCCGCAGCCATCGATTGGACGAGCCCTACGCAGAGGAAAAGAGTTACCATGGCAACAATGGAACACGTTCCTGACCGGAGTGAAAGCTGTGGGAATACGGTTCCACACACACACACACTCACACACACACACACACACACACATACACTCACTCACACACACACACACACACTCACACACACACACACACACACACACACACACTCACACACACTCACACGCATACAGACATGCACACACACACTCACACACACACACTCATGCATACACACTCACACACACTCACACTCATGCACACGCACACACACTCACACACACACACACACAACTGCACACTCACACACACACATGCACACACACACTCACACACTCACACACACTCACACACACACTCACACTCATGCACACGCACACACACATGCACACACATGCACACACACACTTTCACAAACACACGCACACACACAAACAGTGGTGGATCCTCCTGATTGGTGTAGCCTGTCGTACCCCAGACCTCACCTGATTGGCTTTGTACACTGAGATGGGCTGGGCTGCACTCTCTCCATGAGACACTAGCAGATCCAGCTGTCCGTCTCCGTCAAAGTCCGTCACCGTCGCCCCTGACATTCAAACAGGAAGATGATGGTTATCAGAGATCCCTCTGAAGTTCGGGGGTCACTGACCTGTGCTTTATAGCCGAACATATGTGAAATATACAGCTTCTGTAAGACTGTGGAGATTAACTGGACTCACCCAATTTGTTTTTCCTAAGGAAAAAAAAATTGCATGCGTTCCATACAATACAGATAATTGTAGAATGTTGATGCCACCCAGTGGTAAAAATAGGAATTGCATGCAAATAATTTCCATGGTGCAGGGTAATATTGACCCACACTGCCTTCAATTTACCTTGAGACAGATTTGAATAGCTTGCTGTATCTGCCTCCTTATCGCAATATGCTTGTTCATTTTATTTTGTTTAAACACTTTATGGTCCCCAACTCAGAGTCCAACTTCACAACAAGGTCTTAAAACATGAACTTATCATTATTACTCTGTATTTCGCCGGGCAGAGCTTGTTTTTCTCAGTGGTAACGGACCTGGGTAAAAAACATTTACCTGTGCCACGCCCATCCGGTTCAGCCGCCTCTCCAATGTTCAACTCCTCAATCAGAGGGTCCGCATGGTCCCGCCGCGAGACCCTGCCGTGGCCAATTCTGATTGGTTAAATGACTCTGAGCCTCACAATGGCCAGTGATGCAAGAAGACTGCTTCATTTTTTCATGTTTAACTCAATTAAACAGAGTCTGCAATTCCTTCACATATCATAGCATTAAAACTGCACACAGTTATGCCTACCGGAAATTAAACATGACATTGAACATCCATTCACTTCATATGCCATCATCAGTTACAGAGTACAATACTCTAAGGCTGTGTTTGCGATGTAAGGTTAAAGTTAATAGGATTAATTAAAGTTAAAGTTAATAAACGGGCTGCTCTTTTGAGGCAGGATGTAAAGCATGTAATGTCTTCCCTGCAGAGTCTCATTCTGCCACCAGGGAGAGTGGCACTGTAACGTTTCTTCAACTGCACCCTGGGAATAGTAGTTCTCTTCAGCTACAGCAATGGGTCTGGAATCAACTCACAGTCTCATGTAGTTTTACACACAATACTCCACTATAGGCTGACCAATGTCCTCTTTTTCCCAGTCATTTCTTCTTCTTGGGATCGATGCCAGGTTATGTTTTGCTCATTCCATAGACCGTATATAAACAAACAAATAGCCTTATGATTATGAGTAGTATGTTCATTATGTCTGCCTGGCCCTGTCTGCTTTTTGAAATCCAATATATGGTCACCCTACTCAACAAGAGGCCAGTTTCTGTCTGTCGCCATTTTGCATTCTGGACAGAGCAATGTAACAGATGCAGTGTATGAATTTCTGTAAAATTTGGCTATCATCCAATACAGGAAAGAATTCTAATCCAAACAGACGGGGGACTGTATTGCTACACAGTGTAATTGACAAACCAAAAACACTGTCAATAACGCCAAAAAAACATGTACAGTGACATTATGCTGACAGGCTGTACAATGAACAAATTAATTTTATAGCATTTACAGCATACCCCACAGTCCTCCAGGACTGGAGTTAAACCTGCAGACACTGCGGCCCTCCAGAACTGGAGTTAAACCTGCAGAAACAGCGCCCCCTCCAGGACTGGAGTTAAACCTGCAGACGCTGCGGCCCTCCAGAACTGGAGTTAAACCTGCAGACGCTGCGGCCCTCCAGGACTGGAGTTAAACCTGCAGACGCTGCGGCCCTCCAGGACTGGAGTTAAACCTGCAGACACTACAGCGTTTGAGACAGAAATGAACTCCATCCTCCCGGCCCCGCTCCTATTTCTCACCTGAAGAGCCGATTGGCCGACGCGCCACGGTAAGCAATGTTGTTGAAGAACACCTCCAGCTCATTGTCGTTGTCAAAGTCAGCAGCGATGACAGTGCGTACCGGAGAGGGCATAGAGAACTTCTGCGTGCTGATGTCCTGGGACAGACAAACACCAGGCCGTTGGCATGGCGATTATCATATTTATGTGGCAAAGTGGCACAGACAAACACAGGGATGTTGGCATGGCAATGTGGCACAGAGAAACACAGGGATGTTGGCATGGCAACTGGTGCATTTGAGCAGTTTTTAGGGGTGCACGTTTTCCAGTGTCAGCAGAATTATTAATAATATTAAGAGTTTACTGACTGCATTTGCATTTTTCAATTTTATTGATTTAAAATTATGTTGTAGTTTAGGATTTGCAAGTTTTTGTAAATATTATTTGTTCTTACTCAACACAAAAGTAATTTCCACGTAAAATTCCTGTTCCACTACAACAGCCTATCTTATCAAATCTAATCTCATCTTATCTCAGCCTGGGGTTCACTGTGGCTGTCCTTCACCCCAGCATAAAAACAGGACGAAAACAACACTTGTTAGAAGGGAGCAAGGCCATAGCGCCTCCCTCAGGATTATGTGAAAGTTGCAGGTTTCCAGAAGACCCTACAGAATTCTGGGAAAATTTCACCATTAGTCAGAATATTCTATGAAAAGAGAAAATTTCTACTAGATTTTTTGTATTTTTACCAGTTCTGATCCATAAAAAGCAGAAAGCATGTATGTAACCTTTTGTGTACAATGTAATACAGTGCCTGAAAGACAGTGATTACCTGTAAAATACCTGTCATTTTACCTGTAACATACCTGTCACTTCACCTGTAACATACCTGTCACTTCACCTGTAACATACATGTCACTTCACCTGTAAAAGTAGGTGGGTGGGAGGTAACTCTGTGGGGAGTGGTGGTGGTAGGTGGGAGGTAACTCTGTGGGGAGTGGTGGTGGTAGGTGGGAGGTAACTCTGTGGGGAGTGGTGGTGGTAGGTGGGAGGTAACTCTGTGGGGAGTGGTGGTGGTAGGTGGGAGGTAACTCTGTGGGGAGTGGTGGGAGGTAACTCTGTGGGGAGTGGTGGTGTTAAGGCCGTGACACACTGCCCGCGATTTACTCTGTTGAAAAATAAAATCATAAAAACTTGCACATCAAACGCGAAATGTCCTTTGTGAAAAAGCGGCATTTAATTTATTGGCAGCAAGTTCGTTTTTTGCGAGTTTTCGTTTGCGAAACTATTTATCTATCCAATCATAACAAGTTTCCATGACTGACGTCACAGCACTGCCACAACAAACTACAACATCCAGGAAGGCAGACCAACTGATTTTATATGTTTCCCAGTATAGCGTACTCTTTGATAAAAGACATAAAAGTTACAAAGAAAACGATTTGAAGGACAATTTGTGGAAAACAATAGCCGAGCAAATAGGCTATAAAGATGGTGGGTTTATAGCTAAATGGTTGCAATACGCACAACTTGCTATCTGATGAGCTCCCACAGGTTATTAGCATTGACTTAAAAGTTTTCTCCAGCTATTTTAGCCAGCTAACGTTAGCTAACCTTTAGGTCTAACGTTAACGTTGATAGCAGTTCATATGAAGGGAAGATAACAAGCCAGTGGCGATCACACACAAACATAGCTACACGATACGTAGGCCTATTTTATTTTTTTTACTTAAGGTGAGTTCATGTAGGCTACGCTGTCACCGGCTGGGTTGTTTGCCTTGGTGAAAACAAAGGATGAAAGCTAGCTAACCGCTATATGTGATATTGTGGAGAAGGGCAGGGTAGAGTAGCCTATATGAAATGTTTTAGCTGTCACACGGTTGTCTGTGTGCATGGCAAATAAAGTTCCCCAAAAATCTTATTCCGACTCCTGTGTGGATTTCCTGATTACTGATAGCCAAGTTATATAAATAACGAGGAAAACAGACGAGGTCTGCCCGTAGCGATCGTTTTGGAGAGAACTCTTCAGACTTCATGAGTTGCTACACTGTATATAGACTACGACAAATTTATTTTAAAGATGTTTGCTGAAATGACGTAATGTATTGTTATGTTGTGGTTAACCCTTTATATTAGTGGAAGAGATCAAGAGGCAGTGGACCACGTATGTCCGTAAAAGGAGGGAAGAGAAGGAGAGCATGTTGTAGACAAAACAAACTTTACATAAGTAAAAACGGAAACATAATAAGCCTGGATAAGAGCGTCTGCTAAATGTCTATAATGTAATGTAATGTAAAAGCCCGGTTAAATATTTTGCCAATGTAATTTAAGCATGCTCTGTTTTTAACGTTCTGGTAGAGGAAAAAAAAATACACTTTCGTTCCGTGATGGACCGAACGGATAACCATGTCGTCATCGACGAAGAGTAATCCATTTTTATTCGCACAGATTTTCAAACGCGAAAAATAATGCGAGCTTTTCGTTTTTTCGCATCGTTGCAGGTGTGTCAGGTTTTTACGCGAAATATTCGCAGACGAATTTTTCGCATTTTCGCCTCGCTTATTCGTTACGTCCCCGGTGTGTCACGGCCTGTAGGTGGGAGGTAACTCTGTGGGGAGTGGTGGTGGGAGGTAACTCTGTGGGGAGTAGTGGTGGTAGGTAACTCTGTGGGGAGTGGTGGTGGGAGGTAACTCTGTGGGGAGTGGTGGTGGGAGGTAACTCTGTGGGGAGTGGTGGTGGTAGGTGGGAGGTAACTCTGTGGGGAGTGGTGGAGGTAGGTGGGAGGTAACTCTGTGGGGAGTGGTGGTGGTAGGTGGGAGGTAACTCTGTGGGGAGTGGTGGAGGTAGGTGGGAGGTAACTCTGTGGGGAGTGGTGGTAGGTGGGAGGTAACTCTGTGAGGAGTGGTGGTGGTAGGTGGGAGGTAACTCTGTGGGGAGTGGTAGGTGGGAGGTAACTCTGTGGGGAGTGGTGGTAGGTGGCAGGTAACTCTGTGGGGGGTGGTGGGAGGTAACTCTGTGGGGAGTAGTGGTGGTAGGTGGGAGGTAACTCTGTGGGGAGTGGTGGGAGGTGGCAAGTAACTCTGTGGGGAGTGGTGGTGGTAGGTAACTCTGTGGGGCGTGGTGGTGGTAGGTGGGAGGTAACTCTGTGGGGAGTGGTGGGAGGTAACTCTGTGGGGAGTGGTGGTGGTAGGTGGGAGGTAACTCTGTGGGGAGTGGTGGTAGGTGGGAGGTAACTCTGTGAGGAGTGGTGGGAGGTGGGAGGTAACTCTGTGGGGAGTGGTGGTGGCAGGTGGGAGGTAACTCTGTGGGGAGTGGTGGGAGGTAACTCTGTGGGGAGTAGTGGTGGTAGGTGGGAGGTAACTCTGTGGGGAGTGGTGGTAGGTGGGAGGTAACTCTGTGGGGAGTGGTGGGAGGTGGGAGGTAACTCTGTGGGGAGTGGTGGTGGTAGGTGGGAGGTAACTCTGTGGGGAGTGGTGGTGGTAGGTAACTCTGTGGGGAGTGGTGGTGGGAGGTGGGAGGTAATTATGTGGGGAGTGGTGGTGGTAGGTGGGAGGTAACTCTGTGGGGAGTAGTGGTGGTAGGTGGGAGGTAACTCTGTGGGGAGTGGTGGTGGGAGGTGGGAGGTAATTATGTGGGGAGTGGTGGTGGTAGGTGGGAGGTAACTCTGTGGGGAGTGGTGGTGGTAGGTGGGAGGTAACTCTGTGGGGAGTGGTGGTGGTAGGTGGGAGGTAACTCTGTGGGGAGTGGTGGTAGGTGGGAGGTAACTCTGTGGGGAGTGGTGGTGGTAGGTGGGAGGTAACTCTGTGGGGAGTAGTGGTGGTAGGTGGGAGGTAACTCTGTGGGGAGTGGTGGTGGTAGGTGGGAGGTAACTCTGTGGGGAGTGGTGGTGGTAGGTGGGAGGTAACTCTGTGGGGAGTGGTGGTAGGTGGGAGGTAACTCTGTGGGGAGTGGTGGTGGTAGGTGGGAGGTAACTCTGTGGGGAGTAGTGGTGGTAGGTGGGAGGTAACTCTGTGGGGAGTGGTGGTGGGAGGTGGGAGGTAATTATGTGGGGAGTGGTGGTGGTAGGTGGGAGGTAACTCTGTGGGGAGTGGTGGTGGTAGGTGGGAGGTAACTCTGTGGGGAGTGGTGGTGGTAGGTGGGAGGTAACTCTGTGGGGAGTGGTGGTAGGTGGGAGGTAACTCTGTGGGGAGTGGTGGTGGTAGGTGGGAGGTAACTCTGTGGGGAGTGGTGGTAGGTGGGAGGTAACTCTGTGGGGAGTGGTGGTGGTAGGTGGGAGGTAACTCTGTGGGGAGTGGTGGTAGGTGGGAGGTAACTCTGTGAGGAGTGGTGGGAGGTGGGAGGTAACTCTGTGGGGAGTGGTGGTGGTAGGTGGGAGGTAACTCTGTGGGGAGTGGTGGTGGTAGGTGGGAGGTAACTCTGTGGGGAGTGGTGGTGGTAGGTGGGAGGTAACTCTGTGGGGAGTGGTGGTGGGAGGTGGGAGGTAATTATGTGGGGAGTGGTGGTGGTAGGTGGGAGGTAACTCTGTGGGGAGTGGTGGTAGGTGGGAGGTAACTCTGTGGGGAGTGGTGGTGGTAGGTGGGAGGTAACTCTGTGGGGAGTGGTGGTAGGTGGGAGGTAACTCTGTGGGGAATGGTGGTGGTAGGTGGGAGGTAACTCTGTGGGGAGTGGTGGTAGGTGGGAGGTAACTCTGTGGGGAATGGTGGTTGTAGGTGGGAGGTAACTCTGTGGGGAGTGGTGGTGGTAGGTGGGAGGTAACTCTGTGGGGAGTGGTGGTGGGAGGTAACTCTGTGGGGAGTGGTGGGAGGTAACTCTGTGGGGAGTGGTGGTGGTGGTGGGAGGTAACTGTGGGGAGTGGTGGGAGGTAACTCTGTGGGGAGTGGTGGGAGGTGGAAGGTAGCTCTGTGGGGAGTGGTGGTGGGAGGTGGAAGGTAGCTCTGTGGGGAGTGGTGGGAGGTGGGAGGTAGCTCTGTGGGGAGTGGTGGGAGGTAACTCTGTGGGGAGTGATGGGAGGGACGCAGGGGAAAATAACTGATATAACTGTATCTCGGTGACACAGCAGTCAGTTCAGGGGAAAGAATAATGGACAGGCTCTCCTCTCCCACCTGCATTCACTCCTTACTTTAATTATAAGCCTCATAAAGCTACTGCTGGGACCAGAGCGGCAACCTTTACTGCGTGGGCGTGAAAGAGAAGGGACAGCCAGGGAGAGAGAGAGAGGAAGAGAGAGGGAGAGAGAGGGAGAGAGGGGGAGGGAGAGGAAGAGAGAGAGTGGGCGAGAGGGAGAGAGTGGGAGAGAGGGAGAGAGAGGGAGAGAGAGAGGAAGAGAGAGGGATAGAGAGAGGGAGAGAGGGAGAGAGAGGGAGAGAGAGAGAGAGAGGGGGAGAGATAGAGAGAGAGAGAGGGGGAGAGGGGGAGAGGGAGAGAGAGAGAGAGAGGGGGAGAGAGAGAGAGAGAGAGAGAGAGGGAGAGAGGGGGAGAGGGAGAGAGGAGAGAGGGGGAGAGAGGGAGAGAGAGGGAGAGAGAGAGAGAGAGGGGGAGAGATAGAGAGAGAGAGAGGGGGAGAGAGAGAGAGGGAGAGAGGGGGAGAGGGAGAGGGAGGAAAAGAAAGGGAGAGAGGAAGAGAGGGATACACGAGCTGAACATTGGGGACTGTGCTTGGGACACATATCCCAAAAGCACTGCTGTCAGACTTTAGGCAGCTCAAGACTGGATGACCCTAGAACGCATGATCTGACTCAGGGGTCTTTTTACCTGGAGTACGTTTGCCGTGTCCAGTTCAACCATTTCCCTGGGATTCATTTTAAAGTTCTCTTTTAATCAGAAAATTAAAAAAATAATAAATCATGTCAAGCTGCATTAAATACACACATATTATATGATCCCTGAAAGAGCCGTGTTATTGCACCACAGAGCAATCCTACTGGACCCTATAAGCCCTCCACTCTTGTTTAGTGTATTTCATTCTCACATCGATTAAATGACAAACTGTATGATGCTTAAGCGATATTTCTTCCCACGCCTCCTCCCCAAACACATGCCCCTGTCTGCTGGGCAGTTCACTGCAGCAGAGGGCGGACGGAGAGAGAGGGGGATGGAGAGGGAGAAAGAGAGAGAGAGGGGGATGGAGAGAGAGAAAAAGAGAGAGGGGGATGGAGAGAGAAGGAGAGAGAGGGGGATGGAGAGAGAGAGAGGGGGATGGAGAGGGAGAGGGAGAGAGAGAGAGGGGGATGGAGAGGGAGAAAGAGAGAGAGGGGGATGGAGAGGGAGAGGGAGAGAGAGAGGGGGATGGAGAGGGAGAAAGAGAGAGAGAGGGGGATGGAGAGAGAGAAAAAGAAAGAGAGAGGGGGATGGAGAGAGAGAAGGAGAGAGAGGGGGATGCAGAGGGAGAGGGAGAGTGAGAGGGGTTAATTTGATGGGAAGCTCGACCGTAGCTTTTAATTAAGCTCCGATAGGGGTTCGACATCCATGTTCACCCACCCACAAAACCCGCTCGCTTCAGCACCGGGTTAAATTAGCAAGCTGCTGGAGTGACACGGTGATTTCATTCCAAATCGCAGGGATCGGTGGCCCAGACGGGACTGTCCCGTACACATAGCAGAGATCGGTGGCCCAGACGGGACTGTCCCGTACACATAGCAGAGATCGCTGGCCCGGACGGGACTGTCCCGTACACATAGCAGCGATCGCTGGCCCGGACGGGACTGTCCCGTACACATAGCAGGGATCGGTGGCCCAGACGGGACTGTCCCGTACACATAGCAGGGATCGGTGGCCCAGACGGGACTGTCCCGTACACATAGCAGCGATCACTGGCCCGGACGGGACTGTCCCGTACACATAGCAGGGATCGGTGGCCCAGACGGGACTGTCCCGTACACATAGCAGAGATCGCTGGCCCAGACGGGACTGTCCCGTACACATAGCAGAGATCGCTGGCCCGGACGGGACTGTCCCGTACCCATAGCAGGGATCGCTGGCCCAGACGGGACTGTCTCGTACACATAGCAGAGATCGCTGGCCCGGACGGGACTGTCCCGTACACATAGCAGAGATCACTGGCCCGGATGGGACTGTGCCGTATACATAGCAGAGATCGCTGGCCCGGATGGGACTGTCCCGTACCCATAGCAGGGATCGCTGGCCCAGACGGGACTGTCTCTGTCAGCTCCCAAAGAGGAGTTAACCTCGGCGCCCAAAGCCATAAAACACAGTGAGCCTCGCCTTTAATCTGCTGTGTAAAAGAGCCACTGGAGCTCCTGACATCAGCCGCTCTCGCTGGATAAAGGCATGCACACACGCACGCACGCACACACACAATCCCACTTTTTATGTCACACACACACGCACATGCACAATCCCACTTTCTCTGTCACACACACACACACCTATACACACACACACACACACATCTATACACCCACACATGCACATTCCCACTTTCTCTGTCACACACACACAAACTCACAACTCACACACACACATCCTCAGCACAACTCAAGAACAATTACCTGCCTCCTAACTGCTGTAATTGGCCATATTTGAGTTATTACCCGGCTGCTGCTTCTCAGAGCCAATGATGAAGTCATGTGTGTTGGGACTGTGGAGCGCATGGTGGGGGGTGGGGGGGGGCTCTGGGGGGGGGGGAGGGGGAGTGGGGGGCGGGGGAGCATCTGAAGGGCGCTCAGCTGTTAAATGCTGTAAGACTGCACTCCCACTCCCAAGCTATCCTGTAATTACAGCTGCTGGCTTTGTGTGCACAATGTTCTTTTAATACCACTATCTAGACCAGCGGCTACATTTGTAAACAGTGCTGAGCAGAAAAATGCCCTCAGAAAGCTGCGTAAGCGAGTTTCCACGCCGAAATTTAGATGTATAACATAAAAGAACCTGCGTACCTCTGCACATGGTGGACACCATGCGTACGCAATGTCTGGAGTCAGTGTGATATAGTGACACCATGCGTACGCAATGTCTGGAGTCAGTGTGATATGTGACACCATGCGTACGCAATGTTTGGAGTCAGTGTGATATGGTGACACCATGCGTACGCAATGTCTGGAGTCAGTGTGATATGTGACACCATGCGTACGCAATGTCTGGAGTCAGTGTGATATGGTGACACCATGCGTACGCAATGTCTGGATTCAGTGTGATATGGTGACACCGTGCGTACGCAATGTCTGGAGTCAGTGTGATATGGTGACACGGTGCGTACGCAATGTCTGGAGTCAGTGTGATATGGTGACACCATGCATATGCAATGTCTGGAGTCAGTGTGATATGGTGACACCATGCGTACGCAATGTCTGGAGTCAGTGTGATATGGTGACACGGTGCGTACGCAATGTCTGGAGTCAGTGTGATATGGTGACACCATGCATATGCAATGTCTGGAGTCAGTGTGATATGGTGACACCATGCGTACGCAATGTCTGGAGTCAGTGTGATATGGTGACACCATGCGTACGCAATGTCTGGAGTCAGTGTGATATGGTGACACCGTGCGTACGCAATGTCTGGAGTCAGTGTGATATGGTGACACCTTGCGTACGCAATGTCTGGAGTCAGTGTGATATGGTGACACCGTGCGTACGCAATGTCTGGAGTCAGTGTGATATGGTGACACCGTGCGTACGCAATGTCTGGAGTCAGTGTGATATGGTGACACCATGCGTAGGCAATGTCTGGAGTCAGTGTGATATGGTGACACCGTGCGTACGCAATGTCTGGAGTCAGTGTGATATGGTGACACCATGCGTACGCAATGTCTGGAGTCAGTGTGATATGGTGACACCATGCGTACGCAATGTCTGGAGTCAGTGTGATATGGTGACACCATGCGTACGCAATGTCTGGAGTCAGTGTGATATGGTGACACCGTGCGTACGCAATGTCTGGAGTCAGTGTGATATGGTGACACCGTGCGTACGCAATGTCTGGAGTCAGTGTGATATGGTGACACCGTGCGTACGCAATGTCTGGAGTCAGTGTGATATGGTGACACCGTGCGTACGCAATGTCTGGAGTCAGTGTGATATGGTGACACCGTGCGTACGCAATGTCTGGAGTCAGTGTGATATGGTGACACCGTGCGTACGCAATGTCTGGAGTCAGTGTGATATGGTGACACCGTGCGTACGCAATGTCTGGAGTCAGTGTGATATGGTGACCGTGCGTACGCAATGTCTGGAGTCAGTGTGATATGGTGACACCGTGCGTACGCAATGTCTGGAGTCAGTGTGATATGGTGACACCGTGCGTACGCAATGTCTGGAGTCAGTGTGATATGGTGACACCATGCATACGCAATGTCTGGAGTCAGTGTGATATGGTGACACCGTGCGTACGCAATGTCTGGAGTCAGTGTGATATGGTGACACCGTGCGTACGCAATGTCTGGAGTCAGTGTGATATGGTGACACCGTGCGTACGCAATGTCTGGAGTCAGTGTGATATGGTGGCACCGTGCATACGCAATGTCTGGAGTCAGTGTGATATGGTGACACCGTGATAGAAAGGCAGAGGGAGAAAAATGCAAAACTTTGCGAAAGCAGATTTCTGACTTTCTCCCTGAGCGTTCTTTTTTTCCCCCCTGGGGTGGCCAATCCTATCCTATCTCTTATTTTAAAATACTAAACAGTGCAAAATCATTTACATAGCTACATTTAAAATGTTTAAATTTAGTTTATGAAACTTTCCACAAAATATGGCAAAAAAGGCAGATATTATATATGTGCAAATTAAAAACTGAAATAAATACTATCCATCCTCATAAGTGTGATCCTGCTCAAAGATGCATAAGTGCCTCTTATGAGCAGTAAATAAATAATCCCAAACTCACCTAATTCACTCAGCTTGACATTTTATGACTTGGGCTTTTAAAATTATTTAAAGAAGCATTTACGCATAGTATACTGCCTTTACCCTGAGTATACTGGATTTCCCTCGAGTATACTGCATTTACCCAGAGTATACTGCATTCACCTTGAGTATACTGCTTTTACCCTGAATATACTGCATTTATGCTTAGTATACTGCATTTGCCCTGAATAGACTGCATTTACTCACACACAAGACATTTTCCAAACCCTTGAGTTAACCCAGTGGTAACGATATACGTAAAAGTATGTGTGTGTCCATGCATGCGTGTGCACGTGTATCTGCTTGTGTGTGTGTGTGTGTGTGTGCGTGCACACGTGTGCGTGTCTGTACACAAACCTATCCCCACACTCACTCCCAGGAATCCCCTGAGTTGATCAGCTGTGGATTGATGGGAATTGATGTGTGCATTGATGTGCCCTCCAGACTGTCATCTGCTTATTCGCCCCAGCAGGCATCAGGGCACTCAGCTGGAAGACCCCATTCCTCTGCAGCAGAGAGCAATGCATGCTGGGGGATTGCAGATGTCTTTCAATAAACCCCTCACTCCCAAAACCGATTTAGCCTCTGTTGACGTACTGCATGTGTAGTGCTGTCACCCACTATAAAATTAAACGTGTTTGACGGTTTCTCTCTCTTTCTTGCTTACATTTTCCATTATTCAATTTGAGCACCTTATTTATGACTTGTTATGTTGAACTGTAGGTCAGTGGGCAGGCTCTTCCCCCTGTGGGCTGTAATTAACTGTTGAATGCGCTTCACGGGCCAATTACTGACAGAGGCCCTGACCGGAGGTCAACCTCTTCTCTCTCGGTCAATCTGATTCATGGAGCTGCGATGGACCAGAGATGACAGACCACAGAGATCACAGTGGAGGAGTAAGCACTTCAACATGAAGAAGCCCCAAGGAGCCATTTTACTTTACATTCCGACTGTAAAGCCAGAGCTTCCGCTTTCCTCTGTTGTTACAGGTCGAGCTGACGTGGCTGTAAGGCTAAAGTGCCTGTATGATCTCAAGATGGCCGATGCAGGGTCAGAGACAGATCCTGATTTTTGGGTGCTGCCAGGGTTTTTTATTTCCCCCCCAATTTGTGATTTCCCAACTGTGTTTGTAAAGCCAAACAGAGCCACCGTGGACCACCAGAAACATAAATCCTCTGCTTCTGATTGGTGCAGAGCTTCCATTCCCCACCCAAAACATGAATCCTCTGCTTCTGATTAGTGCAGAGCTTCCATTCCCCACCCAAAACATGAATCCTCTGCTTCTGATTGGTGCAGAGCTTCTATTCCCCACCCAAAACAGGAATCCTCTGCTTCTGATTGGTGCAGAGCTGTTCATGTCGCACCCCAAACCTTAAATCTCTGCTTGCGATGGGTGCTGAGCTGTAGGAAGAGGCGGTGCGGCCCGTTCCAGTTTCCGTAAACGATGTCGGTCTTCCCGTCCCGGTTGAAGTCGGCCAGAGCCACCCCTCGACCGTGCTGCATGGGGTCTTCAACTCCTGTGACCAAAAAAAATGAAATCAAGCCACGATACTCAACTTGAAGGTACCTTGTGTAGTCCTATTAGACAGTAAAACTCAATGACAATTTTACTACATCACCTTGCAAGAGGGAATTTATTTAGACCCTGACTAAAATACTCTGAAGCAGTACCTTCCTTCCTCTATTCCAGGGCTGGTGAGGGTTCAGGTTTCTGTTTTAGCCCGGCACTAAGACCTGATTCTATTTATCAAGGTCTTGACTGAAGACCATGATGAGTTAATTAGTGGAATCAGGTGTCTTAGTGCTGGGCTAAAACAAAAACCTGCTCCCACACCGGCCCTTTTAGGATATATTCATGATATGTATACTGCTCTATTCCCTCATCATTTATATGATCTGAAGTGACTGGATTGACGAGGTGAGATTTGTACAATAATATTATTGCTGTGATCTGCCTTATATCTGCCCAAGCTTTATAGATCAGGAAGGACTGAGCTCACTCCATCCATACAGTGCCACTTTATCCCTCAGGTTCATTAAGAAATGCTTTGCAATGACTTTTTGAAAAATACATAAAATTAATTTCAAGCCCCAGTGCCCTAGCTGCCCTTTCACAGAGCCAGCAGTGTAATGGATCCAGGAACATAAAAGAGGTGCACGTGTGTAATGGGACAAAGAGAGGAGGTGTGTATGTGTAATGGATCCAGGAACATAAAAGAGGTGTACAGGTGTAATGGGACAGAGAGAGGAGGTGTACGGGTGTAATGGATCCAGGGACATAGAGAGGAGGTGTACAGGTGTAATAGGACAGAGAGAGGAGGTGTAGGGGTGTAATGGATCCAGGGACATAGAGAGGAGGTGTACAGGTGTAATAGGACAGAGAGAGGAGGTGTAGGGGTGTAATGGATCCAGGGACATAGAGAGGAGGTGTACAGGTGTAATAGGACAGAGAGAGGAGGTGTAGGGGTGTAATGGATTCAGAAACATAGAGAGGAGGTGCACGGGTGTAATATGGTCCAGGTTTTTGGGGATCACGCTCAGCCTCTTACCTGCTGTTGAGGCCACGTCTGTGAAGGTTCCATCGCCGTTGTTCCGGAACAGAAAGTTAGGTCCGTACTCGTTATCGCAGAAAACGTCGGAGCGGGTTTGGCTGACGATGGGCCCCACCACCACACCTCTCCCCCCTGTGGCTCCCAAAAATGTGAATCGGTCAGAGACATGGCAGAGAAAATTTAGCAAATTAACAAACACCAGGGCTGAAGGGACACAGCACCAAATCAAGCCTGGTCTTGTTTTGAAGACCAGGCTTCATATGGTGCTGGATACTATCTAGATTGTAGGAGAGAACTAGGTACCCTTTAGTCATAGGCGGAGGGTGAACCAACTGCAGGATAAGGCTAGGTTACAGCGGGGGAAGTATTGAACTTCGTGTGAGCGCAGTTTTTTGAGAGCCAATGTAGGCTTTGCTTGTAAAGTAGTCGTGTATCGGGAGACATAAAACCATCCACGAAAATGACAAAGCAACAAGTCTATAACGTAATTCTGTGCGAGATTTAGAAAATATTGATTAATTTCAACTGAATTGACCACCAGGGCCAACTACTAACTACTTCCAATTGGGCCGAACCAATGGACAATTAATAACATAAAGCAAGAGCGTCCGCAAAAAAATAAACAATGTTCTTACTCTTAGAAGTGCTTTCATCTTGTTTTCCTGGCAGAGAAGTCCTTGATTATGTCCGTAAAATCCAGTTCACAGAGGAAGCGAACGTTACCTGCTGCTGGACTTGCTGTCAGTTGGTGGCTTTTTTTAAAGAATGTTTGAAAAAGCCAGTTAGCTTGGGATTTTTTTGTAGCAACGTTCATGAATGTCTTTTTTTTTTCTTTTTCGTTTTTGTGATCCGCTGACGCGCTTTCGTAACTCCGACATTTTAGCTTCTGACAATAACAAGCAAAATCAGCAGATGTAAGTAGGCGTGTCACCACCAAGGACGTAGCCTAAATATGACTTTGCAAACCCATTGCATGAATCTGACCAAACTACCGGTAGCATAGGCCTATGTTTTTTGCTTTTTGTTAATAAATAAATGGATGAATGAATGAATGAATGAAAAATATTTATCTGACCGGACACCCAATTAACAACAAAAACATTATTTCATGTGAATTAGTCAATCACTGGCAAATAACATTATATTCTGGCCAATTGAGGCCCCTGATCAGTTGAGGCCCTGGGCTTTAGACCATATAAGCCGGTGCATTAAAGCACCCCTGACAATCACATTTTCACGTCATATTGATAGGCTAATTATTTAAGTGAAAATATAAGCCTATGCGTGATTTGTTTTTTTCTATCAGCATGGCAACAAACACATAATTTATAACATGTTTAATTGACATTAACAGAGTGTGACAGTGTGTCCGGAAATGCTCCGTGAGTCCGTGATGATCCTTCAGCTTGACTGTCGCTTCACTGACAGGACAACGCGTTGATAATTTCCAACTAAGCAACTAACGTTAGTAGGCTACAGGTAGTCTAACCACGCAGCAATCGGCTACACGCTGCCGACCAGCTTAGTTACCTCCTCCGCAGTAGGCAGTAGCCTAGTGGATTCTCTATCACTAGCATTTGTATTTATATTTTTAATTAAATTTTATTTTATTTGCCATATCCAGCCAGGGGAAGCAATGCCATCCCCAGCCTTACACACCCTCCGCCTATGTCTTTAGTGGTAGGAAGATGATGAGCATTCTTGAGCTGAATGGCCCATCATTAAGTTATGTTATGTTAAACACACTCCCTGAAGAACATTACAATCTTCACCATACTGCTGAGAAAAAAAGGGTTTTTCTTTCATGGCAGATGATGAAAAAAGTCAACCAAATAATGCAGACAAAATTCAGGCAAAAGACTCAGGCAGAGGTCCAACTGAGGAAACAATATTAACACTGTTAGAACAACAGGTGATGGAAGGAATAGACACACCAGGGTGTATTTCCCAAAGCAGGATTACTGATGAGTTAGCTGGATAACTGCACTGAGTAAAATCCGGACCGCTCTTTTTACTTCAGTCCATGTTCCAGATTTGAGAGGGTTCTGGGATTTACTCAGCGCAGTTATCCAGCTAACTCAGTAATCCTGCTTTGTGGAATAACTCCCTGAACTTGTGACAGAAGGCCACAGATCTTCTAAAGGTACAATTATATTCAAGATTCACTCACTCAACTGCTAGTTGATGACAAATTAGTCAATAGAAGCTGTGTGTCCTCGTCAAATAGAGCATAAATAAATACTTGTAAAGACTGGGACAATGCAGCCAGCACAGTACTGTTATGTTCCTCTGTTTTCTGTTTCCCCTGCTTTGAGTTTCGCTTTGGCTTTGGGCTGCTGTGTTTCTTTGTGTCTCCCATACAGGTGGAGACGAGGTCACGGTTCTATATGGAGATCCTCAGAGCTGTATACTGCGTTTTGAGCTAACTTCGGTTAACAGATTACAGTAGATAGCCCGTGATCGAGCTAACTTCGGTTAACAGACTACAGTAAATAGCCCGTGATTGAGCTAACTTCGGTTAACAGACTACAGTAGATAGCCTGTGATTGAGCTAACTTCGGTTAACAGACTACAGTAGATAGCCCGTGATTGAGCTAACTTCGGTTAACAGACTACAGTAGATAGCCCGTGATTGAGGTAACTTCGGTTAACAGACTACAGTAAATAGCCCGTGATTGAGCTAACTTCGGTTAACAGACTACAGTAAATAGCCCATGATTGAGGTAACTTCAGTTAACAGACTACAGTAAATAGCCTGTGATTGAGGTAACTTCGGTTAACAGACTACAGTAAATAGCCTGTGATTGAGGTAACTTCGGTTAACAGACTACAGTAAATAGCCTGTGATTGAGCTAACTTCAGTTAACAGTCTACAGTAAATAGCCCGTGATTGAGGTAACTTCGGTTAACAGACTACAGTAAATAGCCCGTGATTGAGCTAACTTCGGTTAACAGACTACAGTAAATAGCCCGTGATTGAGGTAACTTCAGTTAACAGACTACAGTAAATAGCCTGTGATTGAGGTAACTTCGGTTAACAGACTACAGTAAATAGCCTGTGATTGAGGTAACTTCGGTTAACAGACTACAGTAAATAGCCTGTGATTGAGCTAACTTCAGTTAACAGTCTACAGTAAATAGCCCGTGATTGAGGTAACTTCGGTTAACAGACTACAGTAAATAGCCCGTGATTGAGCTAACTTCGGTTAACAGACTACAGTAAATAGCCCGTGATTGAGGTAACTTCGGTTAACAGACTACAGTAAATAGCCCGTGATTGAGGTAACTTCGGTTAACAGACTACAGTAAATAGCCCGTGATTGAGGTAACTTCGGTTAACAGACTACAGTAAATAGCCCGTGATTGAGGTAACTTCGGTTAACAGACTACAGTAAATAGCCCGTGATTGAGGTAACTTCGGTTAACAGACTACAGTAAATAGCCCGTGATTGAGCTAACTTCGGTTAACAGACTACAGTAAATAGCCCGTGATTGAGGTAACTTCGGTTAACAGACTACAGTAAATAGCCCGTGATTGAGGTAACTTCGGTTAACAGACTACAGTAAATAGCCCGTGATTGAGGTAACTTTGTGAAAATGATGATGATGAGGATGATGACGGCTACCATGCATGATAAATAACTCTTTATTAACATGCGCGTGTTACGATACGGTAGGGATTGCATCTTGTGAAGCTGGATTTAGGTAAAGTGTGAAAATTTAAGTTGTGTTTCGTTCTGTTTTGTGATCAGGTTTTGAGGCATTCCTGCACCTTTGATGTAAGTTGCTTTGACTAAAATGCAAAAATGAATAAATCGTAAAACCTATATCAGCCTTCAGCAAATTACCACCTACTTTCAAGAGCATCAAAGATGAGATGAAGAAATAAAGGGATACTTCAGTGAATTAGACAGGATACTTAACTGATTTAATGTAAGAAATCTCCACCCTGTTATAGGGAATACCTGACCCCTCGTAAACAGTTTATTTTGAAGATGACTGGTAGCCCTGGTCGGCCATTTTGTCTAGAGGGCACCCGGGGTACTTCAATCCACGTGGTGTGGATTAAGTTTCAGAAACACTTTGCTGGCCTGTCCACAATCATTCTACTGAAGCCCCTACCCTTGGTTTGTCACCGTTATATTATTTTTTGCCTGACTTGGTTCAGCAAAGATGTGAAAATGATCATTACGAGATGGAAGCCTCGGCAGTCTTTGTGTCTCTGTTGTGGATGGGGTGCATATGGAGTCTATTGCTCATGCTAATGGTGTTTCAGGAAGAAATATCAGATTGTAGAGTGAAACTGCTACTGAACTAAGATGATTGGTGTAATGTTTTGGTGAATAAATGGGGGTCCTTTGGGGGTGGAGGTGTGTGTGTGTGGGCATAAGCATGAACAGATTTAACTACGCATCAAAAGGAGTAGTGTAATCCATATAAATTACATGCTAATAGTGATTTTCCCCCGTTAGGATTGTATAGTAAATCCAGTCTAGATACTGCTACATTGTTGTGATTGTTTTTTTACGTTGGACAGGGAGCCACAGTACTTTATTAGATCTGGCACACAGTGTATTGAGGAGGAGTCAGATTGGACTCCTACCAAATCAAATCACCGCACTACCAATTACATTTACCCTCAACACACATTAAGCAATCACCGTGATCACCAAAAGTATTTATACAAAATATTTGCATGAATCATTCGTTTTAGGAGGACAGTTGATTCCACTCGGCACAAGGCTCTACACGTAAAGCATAATGTACTGGGGTTAGCTGTGGCTCTTAGTTTTGAATGAGAGGTGAGAACTTCATAGAATCAACCTAGGACGCAAGGCAGTGCGGGAGGAATTATTGGGATTTAAAGTGTTCTAATTTAATTTAAGCAGCTTTGACTAAGAAAAGGTTGTAGTAGATAGATTCAGCATTCCAAACACTGTCTATCTAGCTAGTTCTCTGTAACTTTGGGCCTGATTTACTAAAACCTTTAGCATGTGCAAAACTAATAACACAACCACTTGTTTGTGCAAAACAAATACCATGAATAATGATTGGTCGTGTTATTGGTTTTGCGTGTGCAAAAAGGTTTTCCGCATGCTAAAGGTCTTAGTGAATCAGGCCCTTTATGTTCAAACTGTGAATAGTACCTGTTGCCAGCAGTGACCTGTCTACCCTCCCAACTAGCAAGCTTGTAGCTGTAGTTGAGAACTTGTATGCCTACAAGAAGCTTAATAAAACCGCTAGTTCAGTTGGCCCAACTCAAGTAGAGTCTACACTTGATCCATGTGAAAATAATCAAAATGTACATATTTGGGTAGTAGGTACAGAATGAAACTGGTGAAAAAGAAGGGAATACTTCACTGGAGGGTTTGGGGTGAGTCGGAGTTGCAGTTCTGAGTTCAACCTTGTTCAATATTTATATCAATGAGTTAGTGGTGTTACTGGAATGATATGTAGCCTCTGGCTTTCACCCTCAACAATACAGAAGTTGACAGTTCATTTTAAAAACGACCAAAAATTATGATCTTCATAAGAAAAAGGCCTGATCTCTGGAAGACAGAGCCCTCTTCACTCCAGGCTACACTGCCCTAGAACACAAGTTAAATTACGACTACCTTGGACTGAACACCAGTGCTTCAGGGAACATTGACAGAACATCTGACATTTAATGCATTAAAAGAAAAGCTTATAGAGCTTTCTGTGCAATCAAAATAAATTCTATAAAATAGACATTCCCATTAAATACTGCTCAAAATCTTTGACAGCGTCATCTTGCCTTATTGCCCTATGTGGAAGTCGAGTATGGGGTCCATTCAGTCAGCAAGACGGCACTAGATGGGGTATATTAGATGGATAGAAACCCTGCATACAGAATTTGGCTGAAATATATTCAAATGCAAAAGAAGGATCAACCAATGCATTCAAATCAGAATTAGGCTGATTTCCATGGATAATAAATGTAGATAAAAAGCACTAAAATTCTGGATGAATCTTAAATCAATTCCCCATAATACATTGTTTGAGGTACTCCAAACCCAAAACTTCAGACCAGCAATGCTGACCAATCAACTAAATTATAAACAAAGCAAGAACTCTTATCTGGAACATTGGAACAGAAGCCAAAACAGAGCACTAATTAGATTAGCTACTGGGCCCTAAATAAAGATGAGTATCTCTTCACTGTCAGGGATACAAAGCAGTGACAGATCGTTGCCAAGCACAGCCTTACTGACCAAAGTCTATCCCAGGCATAGGCAACTCTGGTCCTGGAGTGCCTGAGACAGTCCTGCTTATTGCTCCTTCCAAACTTATAACTTGCATAACTGTATAATTTGAATTAACCAGCTTTAATGAATGCAGGTGACCATGTGCGTGAGGCACTCAGCATTTCACCATTCAGAATATTCAGGCTCAGACTTTTAATCATCTATCAAACTCTTATGATCAAGCTTAGATGGAACAAAAACTAGAAAGGTCAACAGCATTCCAGTACCAGGGTTGCCTACCCCTGGTCTATCCACTGAAAACATGGTTACCAAAAGAACAACAAATATGTGGTCATGGAAGGTTGTAGAAGAGGCAATATATGCAGTGTTGGGGAAGCTACTTTGAAAGCATAGCTTTGCAAGCTACCAATTACTTCACACTGGAAGAAGTTGAACTACAGCTAAAGCTACCCTAGGGGGAAATATAGTTTGTTTAACTAAAGCTACTTAGAAAATGTCGTTCAAATTACTGATCAAATTTACAATGTACATTTGATACGAAATTATAACAAAATAGAATACAAAAAAGTCACATGCCAGCAAAAAATGCCACTCAATTGAATTTATTGCAAAAAGTGCCCACTTGTTCACAAGTCATACATAAACCAAAAAATCCAGGTGGGGGTATTGCACCAAGCAGGATTACTCAGTTAGCCAGGTAACTTCTAAAATAGCATGCAACAACTTCTTTGAACATTTGTTAATAAATAGCAATAATCAATACTTATGACTAATTGACACCTAATATCAAGTTTAGTTTTACAAATTCAGATTCAAAACATTAAAAACTATAGCCAAATATTGTTCACAGAAGAGGTGACAATCCAGCTTCCTGGAATACCCCTGAGACCTAAACCTGCCCTAAACAAAACAATCCCATCTGGGCTTTTCACAAGGACAAAATTGCAAGTTGTAGTTTCAGTAGTTAACTACACAAAAAATGGCAAAAAAGTAATTTAACTACTTGAATCACTATGCAAATATGAATGTAGTTGAACTACCAGCAAGCTACTGCAAAATGTAGTTAAGCTACTAGTTTAATTACATGTAGTTTACTACTCCCCAACACTGAATATATGAGAGACAGAGGTCCACTTGCTCCTATATTGTGATACAAATTTGAATTAGACTTTTAAGTATGAATATCAATTTTTTTGAGAGAGGGACACACAGCACTGCTCATTTGTCTAAGAATTAGTGAGCAACAAAGGCCTCATGGTATTTACTACTGCCATAGTCATTTTTAGTAGCTTATATATGTTTTCCAATTAAATTATCATTACTTAGCTGTTCTTAAAACAGTAGTACATAAACATGATTATCTATAATGTATTTCATAGTGTTCTGTTGTCTGCATGTATGTAAATGATTGCTTTGGCAATAACATGCCAATGCCATGTGTGGTACTGCCAATAACATGCCAATGCCATGTGTGGTACTGCCAATAACATGCCAATGCCATGTGTGGTACTGCCAATAACATGCCAATGCCATGTGTGGTACTGCCAATAACATGCCAATGCCATGTGTGGTACTGCCAAATGAACATATTTCAAAGCGAGAGTTAGTGAGAGTGATAGACAGTGTCAGACAGTGACACAGTGAGACAGGGAGACTGGGAAAGAGAGAGACTTCCCCCAAAAACGGAGAAAGAGAGGAAAAGAGGGAGACACGCCCAAGGCAGAGGGAGAGAGCGATAGAGAAAGAAATGCCCAAGGCGGAGAGAAAGAAAGGAAGAGAGAGGCATGCCCAAGGTGGAGAGAGAGAGGAAGAGAGAGAGGCACGCCCAAGACAGAGGGAGAGAGCGATAGAGAAAGACACGCCCAAGGCGGAGAGAGAGAGGAAGAGAAAGAGACCCCCAAGGTTGTGGGAAAACACCTCCCTGCATCACCAGCAGTCCTGGATTTATCATCTGTTTTATCGGCTCAGATAAATAACATCAGTCATTCGAGGCAATAAAACTGTCATGACGCTTTAAGCTACTGTTGCAATTAGAAACAGGACATGTCTTCCTGCCAGGAATGATTCATTACAGCTGATTGAGGTCAACTGAGGCATCCCTGAAGAGGTACCCCAAAAGTCACACCTTTCACCCCAACATCGTATTACCAACCATCTGCCATCATGCAATACATTACACAACCACAGGAGCATTATAACTATTCATTATTACAGGACCTCCTATCCAGACAATCTTTTGCATTTTTACATTCTATCCATTTATACAGCAGGATATATACCGAAGCAATTCAGCTTAAGTACCTTGCTCAAGGGTACAACGGCAGTGCCCCCACCTGGGAATCGAACCTGCAACCTTTGGGTTACAAGCCCAGTTCCCCACCCATTGTATTACACTGACCCACCACTGATGTGCAGAACCTAAATGTGTCCAGCAGGGGCAGCAGAGGACCTTGGATATGTCATAAGCCTATCAAAAGCTTTAGTGCTTGCTGACAGCTGAGAATGTTCAGCGACAGAGCCAGTGGGGTCTCATTGGAGGTTTCAGGGTCTGCAAATCCGTATTTCCTGAGTAATCAGAAATAATCACGTGCCTGACGCTTAGACAGTGCTCTGCTACATGTATCCTCCATGTGCTTTGCCTCCCTCGGTTTGGGGCCCCAGCCCAGAGCAGTGTTCCTCAGGTCACAGGATGTGCAGTGAACGGGTCGGGTCGTGTGTCCCCGGGGCCGGGCCCGTGTGCGAGATGCTCTGATTAATGGAGTCTTTGGCCCATTGAGCAAGTCGGCGCTGAAATATGGGCCCGTCGTCCTTTACCTCTCTGTGACTTTCCGCCTGTAAACAGCTGACAGAGCCAAAAAACCCGCCTGCCATCGTCGCAGCAACCGCCCGATAAAACCCCCCCCCCACCACCACTACACTGCGTAACGGCAGCTCGGGGCCTCCTCCATTTCAGGTGCCTGCTTCTAATAAAAACCTCCCATAATTCAGTGCGAGACCTCCGCCACAGGGACAAACCCGCATGGGAGGAGGGAGGGGGGAGTGGGGAGTGGGGGCACTGGCTCTAAAAAATGTTCTTGTAAAAGATAAACGCAATGTCACCGCTAATGAGAAAGAGGGCACGCCCACACCGCTGAACTCAAACGGCCTACGTGGACATCAAACCCACTCAACCACATCCCCGATGGCACAGTACAGAAGAGCCAGGGTAGGTGCAGGCTTTTCTTTCGACCCAACACTGAAATACTTAATAAATAAATAAATTTAATAAATTTAATAAAATAATCTTCAACTAGGACCATGTTAATGTTCCAAGAGTTAAAGCAGTTTCTATGCTGCATTGCTCCATTTGTGGTGAGATGCCTAAAACTTTAAAGCTTGAATGGTCATCTATTGTGAGCATGCTCAGTTCAAGAAAGAGGTGGAGGAACTGGATGAGCATTGGACTACATTTCCCACAAGCCCTACCGTCAAGCCTCCTGCAGTGTTTCACATAATATTCTGGGAAAAGAGTAGAGGGACCTCCATTTTGAAGCCAAAATTCAGTCATCAAATTAAAACAAATAAGAATTAACATTTTTTAAAAATGTTTATAGAACTATTTCTTGATAAACACACTCTTTTACTAAAGAATCTGTCAAACCACACGAGAGTGGCTAAATTTATATTTAACTACAAGTTCCATGAGGGTGCTATATTTCATAGCAGCTGATGGGACCTGCAGTTATGGTCAGAGGTGGAAAGTCCAGGGGCCATAATATTTAATCTGATTGGTTATTAGGCCACATTCCCCATCTCGTCTGGACTCCTCGCATCGCAAGCAATCCCAACATGCTTTGCAGACATGAGAAATCGCCTCTCATTGAAAATTAATGGAGGCGGTGTAATCCCTCGAGAAATCCGCTCCACATCGCTTTCTGTGGGGCTTTGCCGTGAAGAATTGTGCGAATGATCAAAAACATTTGGGAGGACCTGGATTTTACACCTCTGGTTAGAGTTAAATTTGGAAATGAGTGGAATCCGGTTCATCGTATGTGAGGTGTGAAAAAAGAGCAAGAACCTGTGAACTTGTTGACCCCGGCCTCCTCGGCCACGTTGGACAGAGCGATGATCCCTCGGGACAGGTCACTGGCAGCTTCATCCATCTCCAGCAGAGCGTGCGCCCCAACGTTACCACTAGCATAGTTAGCAATGTAGATGGCATAGCGCCCTGTCCCCTGAGAGAGAGAGAGAGAGAGAGAGAGAAATCCACAATGCAGAGTTTATTTTTATTTATTTATTTGTTATTGTTATTAATATTATTATTATTATTGTTGTTGTTGTTGATGTTTTTCTTTGTAACCCCTGCTTTGGAAACACAGCGCATGTCGTGCCAATAAAGCACCTTGAATTTATCATTGAAAATGAAAAACCGCCTTTATTGGGACATTCTTCAAAAAAACAGAAATTACTAAATTTCAAAAGGAAAAAATTGACAGGGAGAGAGAGAGAGGAGGGGTTGGTAGAGGGAGAGAAAGGGACAGAGACACCGAGACAGGTTTTTAAATAATTACTATTATTAGTGTTAGTGAAACTAATATCTGATTATATGAGAAATAATATCTAATATCTGATTAAATGAAAGCCATGTGTTTTCAGCTGAGACCTAAAGTTGGAACTGTGGAGTTTTGGTGGACTCTGTCAGCTCGGCTGAGGTGCGATGATGCACCTCTTCTGATTAGAGTTTAACACAACTCTGCAGTTTTATCATACATTATGAGGACCGGCGCTGTTCACACCTTCATAATGATCCCCTGCATATGCGAAGGACATAATGAACTGCTAATGAGCAATAGAGAGGAGTGGAAGGCAGACTTTAATTATAATCATCTCACTTTAAAATGACTCGTAATTTAGCATACTTTCTCAAAGGACCCCATTCTACTTTCATACAGTCCTCACAAACGATTAAAGGGTAAGTACAATCTAGATCATGTTTGTTTTTAGCTGTAAAACGTGTTTTTTATGTTACTAATCCATTCCATTATTTAAACAATTCTGAAATAATATCCTAAATCAGAAGAAACTGGTAGAAAAGTGTCTTGGTGTTGCCCTCTAAAGTTTGAAAAGTTTTAACTCTGGCCCCACCCCAATCGTGATGTCAGAGTACCTCTTTGGAGAAAAATGTAAATGACTTTAATGAACTGGCATATCAGTAATAATTTTTTTTAAAGTAATGGCAACACGTTTCAGCTACGCAGGCAATCATCAGGGGTCACATGACTAACTACCCACATGGAGTCCTCTTTATAAGATTGTCAACGAGGCATTGAAAGGCACGAGGTTACTTGTGTTTTGATCACTGGTTGGCCTGACACAACAAGCCGCCATCTTTAGAGTTTTATTTCAGAGTGCTGTGTGTGCCTTTCCACAACAATGGCACCAGCATAAGGAATTATTTATATACGAACATATATATTTCTCATCCTTGTCAGTTTTATTAAGAATAAAACATAATAATGCCCTCCTAAACATCACAGTTATGGCTACATTAAAAATTATTCCGGCTTGCTACAATGCACATGTGCAATGAACCTCGTAGTAGCTTCAGTAGGCCTCTAAGATAAAGTGAAACCCCTTTCTCTACGCTACAGAAACTTATATGAATGTTAATGCAGCATAGTACATTAACAACAGATTTCACATCTGCCACTTTACTAAAAGTGAGCGAGCTTCGGCTGCTCCATTCGATTACGAATCACTGTGCATTTCTGTCGTCCTCCGTCTGCACATGCTCAGTGCTAACACCCGCCTCCACCCCAGATATATTAATTTCACGCTCCATTTTCAGTCCCTGCGGAAACGAAGGCAAACAAAACATACTAATGGACCCTGTGGATAAAATTTTCAACAAGGCAAATGCATCCCGATGTGTGGTCACTGTTCCCTGAATCTGAACCTTTAGGATAAAGCGACAGAGAAATACTGCCACTATTTAAACAGCAGCCAGGGAAGTCTTCCCTGGTTTCACTTGCAGTTATCATCTGATATGTACATGTAATTAAATTCAGTAAGCGCTCCAAAAAAAGACATCTAATAGGCAAAAACAGGCATCCAATGGGCAGAAAATGATTTATAAACATTATGTGATTTATAGTATAGTATAATGGTTAAGGAACTGGCCTTGTAACCAAAAGGTTCAATTCCCAGGTAGGACACTGCTGTTGTACTCTTGAGCAAGGTACTTAACCTGAATTGCTTCAGTATATATCCAGCTGTATAAATGGATAATATTTTTAAAATGCAAAAAAGTTGTGTAAGTCGCTCTGGATAAGAGCGTCTGCTAAATGCCTGTAATGTAATGTAAATACAACATAATGAGACGTCACATGGCGCTGTAATGGCGGCATGTAGTCCAGCTGTCTCTCGTGTTTGTGTTTGTTCATTTGAATGTGTTTTGTTGCGTCTGGCTTTTGTTTTTGTTTTTTTTTCATGTGCTGTGTGTCTGTTGTGGGACGAGGAAGTGGGCTGGATATTTTTCAGGGCACTCCTGCTGCTCGTTTTGATAATATCGCCAAATTATGCAGTTGGGATAATTTGTTTATGTCGTCACCATGGAGACGTATTCACAACATATACTCGGGAATGCTCGTTAGATCTGCAGCTACAAAAGTTACCATCGCTCTTCACTGGAGTTGAAGATATCAAGACTGATCCAGGACTGCAGGCAATCCTCGAAAGGCCACCAGGGAAGGGAAGGAGAAGAGAATTTGGGGGAGGAGTGAGGCGATGACTGGGGAGGCTGAGGCAGTTCGGTGCTCTGTTTTGACTGGATAGAGACTGCGTGTATGGAGGAAAGCCACAGAGGCGGAGTTTGTGTAACGTTATATGTTGACAGCTTTGTTCCTACAGCTGTTGGACTGCTTGATGACACTGGACATCTCGGGACAGCAGGGGCGGGTGCGGAGCTGTTATTGCTTTTGATGCTCAATTTTTACTCATGACGTTTGGCTGTATTCCACTCAATTCCTTCGCTTTAGTTCACTTAATTTGTTTGATTAATTAAATGATTCTATTGAATGTATTTATTTGATATGTTTGTTTGTGTGTTGTGGGTCTGCTCCACTGTCTATGCCTTTTTTGTTGTTGTTAGTGGCGACAACTGAAGTGATTCTACAATAAAAGTGATTCTATTCTATACGGCGACATAGATGGATATTAGCAAAAGGTAAATTCCACGTGGATATCAGGTGGTATTTCTTCGAGACTAGTCGCTGTGTGGAATAGCTTGCCAGGTCATGTAGTAGAGGCAGAAACTGGGTGTTTTCAAGACCAGGCTTGATAAGGTGCTAGATACTACCTAGTTTGTAGGTAAACGATGAGCGCTAGGTGCCCTTTAGTGGTAGGAAAATGGTCATTAAGTTCTGCTATGTTATGCTGTGTTGTTATGTTATGAAATGTAACCAGGCGCTTTCCCCAGGTTTTTAGTTAATCATAGACCAGTCCTACGATGGTGCTGCTTACACAATTATCCATGTGGCTCACAAGCTAGCGATGACAGGAGTGTGGAAACGGTCTTTTGAACGTGTCGGCTTGTTGCATAATTAATGAGAGGGATGGGCTTCTGGTATTGAACAAATCAAAACACTTATTTTTCTTGCAAGGTCAAGTCATATAGTCATATTTCCTGTCATATTTCCTGTCATATTTCTTGTCATATTTCCTGTCATATTTCTTGTCATATTTCCTGTCATATTTCTTGTCATATTTCTTGTCATATTTCTTGTCATATTTCCTGTCATATTTCCTGTCATATTTCTTGTCATATTTCTTGTCATATTTCTTGTCATATTTCCTGTCATATTTCCTGTCATATTTCTTGTCATATTTCTTGTCATATTTCCTGTCATATTTCTTGTCATATTTCCTGTCATATTTCTTGTCATATTTCCTGTCATATTTCTTGTCATATTTCCTGTCATATTTCTTGTCATATTTCCTGTCATATTTCCTGTCATATTTCTTGTCATATTACTTGTCATATTTTCTGTCATATTTCCTGTCATATTTCTTGTCATATTTCCTGTCATATTTCTTGTCATATTTTTTGTCATATTTCCTGTCATATTTCCTGTCATATTTCTAATAATAAGATGGGCGACCCTCCCCTGTGTGTTGACATGCCTGACCACTTTTTGGGCAAATTAGCATTTACAATGCAAGAACAAAAGCTTTCCTGACTCAATATGGGTAATACTGGTCTGGTTCCTAGGCTATTACTGTGTGCCTTTCAATGACAATAATTTGGGAAAAATCCAGGCATGTAATAATGTGTTCTGCACTGCATTTATGCAAAGAGGCAACAAATGTATTTTGTGCCGTAAACAGTTAACTTCCAAAACCTCGATGGAGTATGGTAGGGTGGAAATGGGCAAGAGTTTAGACAGAGACACGATGACTTCCAGGGCAGATTTAGATGGAGTTTGTCCATAACTCAGAACTAAAACATGGAGATTTCTAGCAATTGTAAAAGGTCTCTAGAGGTCCTAGCAAACAACCACCCATTTGAGCTCCAAACGTGTCAGCTGTCACTTTGCAGTTTGTAAACGGCATAACAGCAGGACCATTCACTGAACCGTTTTCTCGTCTCTTTGCAGCCAAACCTCATCTCTGCTGCCTTGCCCCAACTGCCAAGAAGGGTGCCAGTCTGCAAAATGCTGGCAGACTATCAGCTGCTACTGGGCCCTGTATGTTGGATGGATGGGGTTTGCCTTGGGCATAAGACTGGCAGAATCTCCTGAAGCTCCCACCTGTCCACCAGGGGGCATTTGAGCCACCAGCCCTCTGTGCGTAGCACAGATAGCAAGTGTTAGCTAGCAAAACAGTTTTAGCTAACAGTGGAATTTAGCAATGGAATACATATTGTGGTGGCATTCTGGCTGTATTAGTATGCTTAGCTAATGTTAGCAAAAATGTGTGGGCAATGGGTGTAATGTTCAAAATATGTTTCTCGGGGCATTGCTAAGGCAATTTAAAGCATGTGGATAAGCCCAGAAGGGTATGTATTTACATAAGAATAAATTATCTCTCAATGATCTATGTCAGCTTGATTTTCTCATCAATATTTCAGGCGGTCACAACTTATAAAATATTTTTTTAAAGACTGAAGACATAAATCTATCCATCAATTACCACTTTCTGGATGTTTTACCAATGGATGAGTGCATCACGATTTGCTTGTCTGGTGGAATGGTGTTTCTTGACATCCTACCAGACAAACTGCTCATAAACACAGAAAAAATTCCTTTAGTAAAGAGACTGACTAGAGTTGCAAGACTCTCTGCTATAATTTTCATATAATGTTGTATTTAATACTTATATAATACGTACTACAATAATTTACCAGAGTAGCAAACGTTGACGAGGCAGCAGTAATACAACCCTGGCAGTCCAATCAAGACGCTGGGAGAAGCGTTTCTTTGTATTCGAGCAAAAAAAGCCGCACGCACAATTAGTTTTAATTAAACAGTCATTACACAGATCTCTGCATTGTAAAGGCATCATCAGAGAAAAATTTAAATTGCATTATCTTTTCTGACCTGAGACTAATCACGGCAAAAAAGCGATGCTTCAGCCAAAAAATCTATTTCAATCCCCACTGTACAACCCCCCCCCCCCGACAGGAACGGAGCTATCCTTCACCTGCGGCTAAAGCGGGTAACGACACGGACCTTACCACCGATCGGAGGGAAAAGTTCAGCTCGCTGCCCTTTGGCTATCAGCCAAATCTTTGCGATGATTGGCACTTCATCACCTGCCTTCCAATTAAACGCAAAAAAAAGAAAAGATTTCAGGGGAGTGATGTGCAGTGATTATGTACCTGGGCCACCCCCCACCCCCTCACTGCCTGTATGACAACAAATGACCATACGCTTTTCTAATTACCACACTGCAAGTTCACAAATGACCTGTCAGGTGTTACCTCGAGAGGGGGAGGGAAGGGTGTTTCAATTATTGCCTTTGAGAGCTTTGATCATCTCTGGGTTACGGTATGAAGCTAACTGTAACTATGGGGGGAAAACGGTGTTTAATCATTTTAAAAACATGCTCAAAATTAAATGCAGTTCAATACAATCAATCTTTCTTCACAAATTTAGTGCAGCAGAGCAGAGTTGAGAAAAATTGATAGAAGCAACTTGTGTTGGCAACATAGAAAAGTTACTCTTCTGCAAGTTAAGTCAGAGGCAGGAACATGTGTTGACTGAATCCTGGCCCAAAGAGATAGATAAATGCACTGTGGAAAGTGAGAGAATTCTGTGAGGCCCAGTGCAGATATGTGGGAAGTGAGAGAATTCTGTGAGGCCCAGTGCAGATATGTGGGAAGTGACAGAATTCTGTGAGGCCCAGTGCAGATATGTGGGAAGTGACAGAATTCTGTGAGGCCCAGTGCAGATATGTGGGAAGTGAGAGAATTCTGTGAGGCCCAGTGCAGATATGTGGGAAGTGAGAGAATTCTGTGAGGCCCAGTGCAGATATGTGGGAAGTGAGAGAATTCTGTGAGGCCCAGTGCAGATATGTGGGAAGTGAGAGAATTCTGTGAGGCCCAGTGAAGATATGTGGGAAGTGAGAGAATTCTGTGAGGCCCAGTGCAGATATGTGGGAAGTGAGAGAATTCTGTGAGGTCCAGTGCAGATATGTGGGAAGTGAGAGAATTCTGTGAGGCCCAGTGCAGATATGTGGGAAGTCAGAGAATTCTGCGAGGCCCAGTGCAGATATGTGGGAAGTGAGAGAATTCTGTGAGGCCCAGTGCAGATATGTGGGAAGTGAGAGAATTCTGTGAGGCCCAGTGAAGATATGTGGGAAGTGAGAGAATTATGTGAGGCCCAGTGAAGATATGTGGGAAGTGAGAGAATTCTGTGAGGCCCAGTGAAGATATGTGGGAAGTGAGAGAATTCTGTGAGGCCCAGTGCATATGTGGGAAGTGAGAGAATTCCGTGCGGCCCAGTGTACCTTTCTGTCCAGGCAGGCCACTGACCGGCCCGCCATTCGATTGGCCACATCTCGGTGTTCATTGATGTCATCGCTGAGGAGGTCCTCATAGCGTCCGTTGCGGAACTTGAAAAGCTTGTCAGTGTAAGTCGCTCGCCCTATAGAAGAGAAGAGTGACTGAATATCGACAGTATCGTCGTACAAGGCCAAAACCACTCGCTTTACCCCACACAAACTCGTTCTCTGTACACAATATGAAGAGTGTTTTTCCAAAACTCACTCAGTCTACTTTGAGTCCACCAATTTTGAGAAATTCAACATTTTAAATGAGTGGTTTTTTTGCATGAAAATAATTAAATCTCTGAGAATAATAGTGTAAAATTAAAACTGCAATTATCTAATCCTTTATCAGAAAAGTTTTTTGTTTGACTTTGAACAAAAGTGGACTGAGGACGTTTTTGAAAAATACTCTTCATTTTCTCCCATGAAACTCAGTTCCCATGGAACTTCGCCTTAAAATAATTGTTGATGGCAAATTGACCTGTCCACTGACAATATTATGGTCAATGAATTACAACATTTAAAACACTAATCTTCTAGATATCCACCTTCAGTCTTGGAAAAATCTGTCCAAGTTTCACATCACATACACAGTGTTAAATCAACTCTTACAGTGTACAGTTGGTCCCTATTGGACTCACATGTTAGACTTGAATTAACACTGGAGATTGTACTGTGTAGCAACACAGTCTGGTGTGTTTCAGATGTAGGATGCATTTAAAAAATATATATTTTTCAACCATACTTACCCAACAGGGGAGGAATAAATAAGCAACATTAGCATCAATTTAGAGTGAAGTTCCTCCTTCACAGGTCCAGTTCAGATCAATGTGGCCAACACATATACAACACATATACAACACATATACAACACATATACAACACATATACAACACATATACAACACATATACAACACATATACAACACATATACAACACAACACATATACAACACATATACAACACATATATACAACACATATACAACACATATGCAACACATATACAACACATATGCAACACATATACAACACATATACAACACATATACTTGTTTTATTCCAGCCCATTATTGAAATAATTACAACGTGAAATAATAATAATAATTTTTTTAATCATTTGAACAGAAAGCAGGGTTGGCTTGTTGCCATTAGCTTCATCTTTGAGCTGTTACAGTGAGCAGGGAGTTATACTACAAAGTAGAATTACAGAGTTAGCTGGATAACTGCACTGAATAAAACCTGGAACAGCTCTTTTTAACTTCAGTCCATGTTCCAGATTTGGGAGGGTTCCGGGTTTTACAGTTATCCAGCCAGTAATTCTGCTTTATAGTATACCTCCCAGGTGTCTATGCTTTCTGCATTTAGGATTAGCATCAGTCAGTCTATCAGTTAAACTATAAAAAATATAACCTCTTTGAAAAGAAATTCTCCTCCTCCAAGCACCTTACAGGAAATGAAGGAATTAATAGTCTGAGAGCTGATCTGACTGATTATTAAGTCATTAAATTAATTTGGGACATTCACTCTTCTAATCTACTGCAGACGTATTGTGGCCTTAGAGGCTAAGACATCCTAAGTGGCTAATTCAGAACAATTCACGGCTCGTCGCTTTTGAAGTATTGCAAAATGCGATTTTATTGTTATGAAAAGCAGCACACAGTAGGGCCCCAGGACTGAGTTTGAGAACCCTGGTGGTTTAGAGAGAATCCAGCCGTATGCAAACCCTGATTTTAAAAACCAAAATGGCCGTTGCTGGTAGTACGTATCCTGGGAGGCTATTCAATGGGCCTCATTCACCAGTCATTTCTTAAGAAGAAATTTGTTGGTAGAATGGTTGGTGAATGAGGCCTAATGTTTTTTTTCCGATTTCCATTTGCACATTCAAAGCAGGCCACGTAAGCCTATTCATTGCCAGTGAAATATTGAAAGGCTACTTGATACTTGAATATTGATAATTGTTACATGACGTTAACACAAACTGCATTGTTGTTCAGGAGCTGTCTCTCTGTACCTGAGAATGCATTGTTGGTGCTGTCTCTCTGTATCTGAGAATGCATTGTTGGTGCTGTCTCTCTGTACCTGAGAATGCATTGTTGGTGCTGTCTCTCTGTATCTGAGAATGCATTGTTGGTGCTGTCTCTCTGTATCTGAGAATGCATTGTTGGTGCTGTCTCTCTGTATCTGAGAATGCATTGTTGGTGCTGTCTCTCTGTACCTGAGAATGCATTGTTGGTGCTGTCTCTCTGTATCTGAGAATGCATTGTTGGTGCTGTCTCTCTGTATCTGAGAATGCATTGTTGGTGCTGTCTCTCTGTATCTGAGAATGCATTGTTGGTGCTGTCTCTCTGTACCTGAGAATGCATTGTTGGTGTTGAGGAAATAAATCTCCTCCCTGCCATCTCCATCAATGTCGCATGCCGTCACTCCGATAGCGTTGCCCTGGCGATCTCGAAGGGCATAGAACGGGGAGCTGCGGTCGTCCACGGCGATGTTGACCAGTTTGTGCTTGTTCCGGTCATATTTCAAGACCAGGTTTGGACCGTTATACCTGAGAAAGACGGATACATCAAACTTCCATATGGTTCTTCAGAGGGTTCCCAAAACTCCTAAAATGGCCTCTCCCAGGTACAAGACTCATATTCACGGTGTGAACAGCGACACACCTGTCTCACCCTTCTACACTGTACACACCTGTTCCACCTACTCTACACACTACACACCTGTTCCACCTCACTCTACACACTACACACCTGTTCCACCTACTCTACACACAACACACCTGTTCCACCTCCTCAACAGACTACACACCTGTTTCACCCCTCAACAGACTACACACCTGTTCCACCTACTCTACACACTACACACCTGTTCCACCTCCTCAATAGACTACACACCTGTTTCACCCCTCAACAGTCTACACACCTGTTCCACCTGCTCTACAGACTACACACCTGTTCCACCTACTCTACACACTACACACCTGTTCTACCTCACTCTACACACTACACACCTGTTCCACCCCCTCTACAGACTACACACCTGTTCCACCTACTCTACACACTACACACCTGTTCCACCTACTCTACACACTACACACCTGTTCCACCTCCTCTACACACTACACACCTGTTCACCCCACTCTACAGACTACACACCTGTTCCACCTACTCTACACACTACACACCTGTTCCACCTACTCTACACACTACACACCTGTTCCACCTCACTCTACACACTACACACCTGTTCACCCCACTCTACAGACTACACACCTGTTCCACCTACTCTACACACTACACACCTGTTCCTCCCCTCTACAGACTACACACCTGTTCCACCTACTCTACACACTACACACCTGTTCCACCTACTCTACACACTACACACCTGTTCTACCTCACTCTACACACTACACACCTGTTCCACCCCCTCTACAGACTACACACCTGTTCTACCTCACTCTACACACTACACACCTGTTCCACCTACTCTACACACTACACACCTGTTCTACCTCACTCTACACACTACACACCTGTTCCACCCCCTCTACAGACTACACACCTGTCTCACCTACTCTACACACTACACACCTGTTCTACCTAACTACACACTACACACCTGTTCCACCTACTCTACACACTACACACCTGTTCCACCTCACTCTACGCACTACACACCTGTTCCACCTACTCTACACACTACACACCTGATCTACCTCACTCTACACACTACACACCTGTTTCACCTACTCTACACACTACACACCTGTTCCACCCCCTCTACAGACTACACACCTGTTCCACCTACTCTACACACTACACACCTGTTCTACCTCACTCTACACACTACACACCTGTTCCACCTACTCTACACACTACACACCTCTTCTACCTCACTCTACACACTACACACCTGTTCCACCCCTCGACAGACTACACACCTGTTCTACCCCACTCTACAGACTACACACCTGTTCCACCTCCTCTACACACTACACACCTGTTCACCCCACTCTACACACTATACACCTGTTCCACCCCCTCTAAACACTACACACCTGTTCCACCTTCTCTATAGACGGCACACCTGTTCTACCCCACTCTACAGACTACACACTTGTTCCACCTCATCTACAGACTACACACCCTCTATAGACTACAGAACAATGGTTATGTAGCAGTTTATGTAAACCAGTGTCTAAAATGAGATATCATACATTATAGGCATTATGAGCCGAACGGAAAAACTCATATCAGCAGTCTTGCTCTTAAACACTTCATGAATTCAAGCCCTTGTTCATTTGATCTGAAAGTAAAATCTATGAAATATAGAACTGTACATAAACGATTCCTAAAAAGATAATTTCAGGAAGGCACAGGATGTATGATTAAATGCAGTTCTCTTGATGAAAAAAGCCCTTAGTTATTGTGAGATTTTCCAAAAAATATTGTAATTCTGGACCTAAACAAGGCATTGGACCATAAAATATTTCATCTTTTTTTCTAAGTTACATAAATCATTTATCATGCAGCTGGCCCTGTGAGACATTATGTTATGTAACCAGTGATCCAGCCGGCAGCCTTTCTGATCACGGCCACATACCACTTGTTATAGAAAACATTTTCGGATCATAGTGGCAGGCTGGCATATTGCAGTGTGGTAGAGCAGAGTGCAGTGTGGTAGAGCACATTTCAGTGTGGTAGAGCAGAGTGCAGTTTGGTAGAGCAGAGTGCAGTGTGGTAGAGCACATTGCAGTGTGGTAGAGCAGAGTGCAGTGTGGTAGAGCGGAGTGCAGTGTGGTAGAGCACATTGCAGTGTGGTAGAGCAGAGTGCAGTGTGGTAGAGCACATTGCAGTGTGGTAGAGCAGAGTGCAGTGTGGTAGAGCACATTGCAGTGTGGTAGAGCAGAGTGCAGTGTGGTAGAGCAGAGTGCAGTGTGGTAGAGCACATTGCAGTGTGGTAGAGCAGAGTGCAGTGTGGTAGAGCAGAGTGCAGTGTGGTAGAGGAGAGTGCAGTGTGGTAGAGCAGAGTGCAGTGTGGTAGAGGAGAGTGCAGTGTGGTAGAGGAGAGTGCAGTGTGGTAGAGCACATTGCAGTGTGGTAGAGCAGAGTGCAGTGTGGTAGAGCAGAGTGCAGTGTGGTAGAGGAGAGTGCAGTGTGGTAGAGCAGAGTGCAGTGTGGTAGAGCAGAGTGCAGTGTGGTAGAGGAGAGTGCAGTGTGGTAGAGCAGAGTGCAGTGTGGTAGAAGAGAGTGCAGTGTGGTAGAGGAGAGTGCAGTGTGGTAGAGCAGAGTGCAGTGTGGTAGAGCAGAGTGCAGTGTGGTAGAGGAGAGTGCAGTGTGGTAGAGGAGAGTGCAGTGTGGTAGAGGAGAGTGCAGTGTGGTAGAGCAGAGTGTTTACAGGCATTAATTCACTCCCTGCCAACAGAGAGGATGGAATGAGTCTAAATCTCACTCACTTTGGTGAAAAAATACTGTATGAAATGTAGACTGGAAGAACCTATGAATCCTGAAGTCACTGTAATGTCTCTAATTTATCAATGTTGAAATGGCTATCAAACGCCTGCCCAGCGTTGTGTTCAAAGGCGTCTAGGACTGTTCCCGGAAAATGCTGTCTCAGACTACGCAAGAGAGGCAGGGATTTCCATGGAGAGCTGGTGAGTGTGCAAGCTTTTGTTGCCAACAATTACCCAAGCTCAGTGCGCTAGTTACCCAAATACCCCACAGGTAGTCCTATGGCTCAGTTTGTACAGCATATATCAACACAAAGGTTGTGGGTTCGATCCCAGGGGAATACATATTTTGACAAATGTAC
Organism: Ilyophis sp. 1 JC-2022; assembly: GCA_022702515.1. Classification (NCBI taxonomy): domain Eukaryota; kingdom Metazoa; phylum Chordata; class Actinopteri; order Anguilliformes; family Synaphobranchidae; genus Ilyophis; species Ilyophis sp. 1 JC-2022. The sequence continues at coordinate 108,851,797 of CM040396.1, forward strand.
ACATTCATATACTGTATGCCGCTTTGGAAAAAAGCATCTGCTAAGAAGCATGAATAATAATAATAATAATAATAATAATTATAGATGGATTAACCCTGGCCCACTGCGCTAGTTAGTGCACTGAATACCCCAGAGCCAGTTTAACCCAACCAGAACATTCTAATATAAGAACACAAGAGCGGACTTCAGCTGTCATTCACAATCCAATCAGGAAATGCTGCTAACGTGTAAATAAGCACATGATTGGTCTAGTGAAATAATAATTTGAATGAAATTCAGAAGACAAATTGGCGCTCTAATGTTTGCACACTTGGAGCTTGAGCCAGTCCAAGCTGATCAAAGTTGTCTGCATGGTGAAATAAACCTGTAGATATTGTCTTCCCACAGAACAGCCTGGTAAGGGGGTATTGAGAAGCCTTTATGCTGGACCTGAATTCACGCTCCACAAAGTAAGTGCCCAGAGGGGCTCCATCTCATATCCCAAACACCCCCCCCCCCCCCCATTTCCAATTTCACTCTGCAAGTAGGGCTTGTTTACTGGAGGGAGCACAACAGTCACATCCATCCACATCCACACCACACCTCAACTCCTAACCCCCCCCCCCCCCCCCCCCAATATAAAATAGCTCTCCTCTCCCCCCCTTGGGCTTGTGTACTGACTTTCCATTTTCATTTTCATACTGTTTCATGTTCATTCCTGTGAATCAGAGAGATATGAAGAAATATGTATATCTGTAAGAGATACCCCAAGGATTAGGAAAAAAAGAAAAGCCAAAAACTTCTCTCTGTTACCCTCTGTTACCCTTCTCTCTCTGTTACACTTCTCTCTCTGTTACCCTCTGTTACGCTTCTCTATCCGTTACCCTCTGTTACCCTTCTCTCTCTGTTACGCTTCTCTCTCTGTTACCCTCTGTTACACTTCTCTCTCTGTTACCCTCTGTTACGCTTCTCTCTCTGTTACCCTCTGTTACGCTTCTCTCTCCGTTACCCTCTGTTACGCTTCTCTCTCTGTTACCCTCTGTTACACTTCTCTCTCTGTTACCCTCTGTTACGCTTCTCTCTCTGTTACCCTCTGTTACGCTTCTCTCTCTGTTACCCTCTGTTACGCTTCTCTCTCTGTTACCCTCTGTTACGCTTCTCTCTCTGTTACCCTCTGTTACGCTTCTCTCTCTGTTACCCTCTGTTACCCTTCTCTCTTGTTACCCTCTGTTACCATTCTCTCTCTGTTACCCTCTGTTACCCTTCTCTCTCTGTTACCCTCTGTTACCCTTCTCTCTCTGTTACCCTCTGTTACACTTCTCTCTCTGTTACCCTCTGTTACATTTCTCTCTCTGTTACCCTCTGTTACGCTTCTCTCTCTGTTACCCTCTGTTACGCTTCTCTCTCTGTTACCCTCTGTTACGCTTCTCTCTCTGTTACCCTCTGTTACCCTTCTCTCTCTGTTACCCTCTGTTACCATTCTCTCTCTGTTACCCTATGTTACGCTTCTCACTCTGTTACCCTCTGTTACGCTTCTCTCTCTGTTACCCTCTGTTATGCTTCTCTCTCTGTTACCCTCTGTTACTCTTCTCTCTCTGTTACCCTCTGTTACGCTTCTCTCTCTGTTACCCTCTGTTACGCTTCTCTCGCTGTTACCCTCTGTTATGCTTCTCTCTCTGTTACCCTCTGTTACGCTTCTCTATCTGTTACCCTCTGTTACGCTTCTCTCTCTGTTACCCTCTGTTACCCTTCTCTCTCTGTTACCCTCTGTTACGCTTCTCTATCTGTTACCCTCTGTTACGCTTCTCTCTCTGTTACCCTCTGTTACGCTTCTCTCTCTGTTACCCTTCTCTCTCTGTTACCCTCTGTTACCCTTCTCTCTTGTTACCCTCTGTTACGCTTCTCTCTCTGTTACCCTCTGTTACGCTTCTCTCTCTGTTACCCTCTGTTACGCTTCTCTCTCTGTTACCCTCTGTTACGCTTCTCTATCCGTTACCCTCTGTTACGCTTCTCTCTCTGTTACCCTCTGTTACGCTTCTCTCTCTGTTACCCTCTGTTACGCTTCTCTCTGTTACCCTCTGTTACGCTTCTCTCTCTGTTACCCTCTGTTACCCTTCTCTATCTGTTACCCTATGCTACGCCTCTCTCTCTGTTACCCTCTGTTACGCTTCTCTCTCTGTTACCCTCTGTTACGCTTCTCTCTCTGTTACCCTCTGTTACCCTTCTCTATCTGTTACCCTATGCTACGCTTCTCTCTCTGTTACCCTCTGTTACGCTTCTCTATCCGTTACCCTCTGTTACGCTTCTCTATCCGTTACCCTCTGTTATGCTTCTCTATCCGTTACCCTCTGTTACGCTTCTCTATCCGTTACCCTCTGTTACGCTTCTCTATCCGTTACCCTCTGTTACGCTTCTCTATCCGTTACCCTCTGTTACGCTTCTCTATCCGTTACCCTCTGTTACGCTTCTCTATCCGTTACCCTCTGTTACGCTTCTCTCTCTGTTACCCTCTGTTACGCTTCTCTCTCTGTTACCCTCTGTTACGCTTCTCTATCTCTATCTCTCTGCTTTCTATAATCTGAATAAAGCAGAATAGCAGAGAAGAGCAGCACGGTCTGCTCTATATATTTATTACTTCAGCCTTTTGGGTTAAAACAGAGATGAGAAGATCTAAAGAACTCAGTAACTACATAAAGATCTACACTCAATGCGTTTATGTTATGTCAGTGACTCCCTTTCAAGAGCTGGCTTAATCAGCATTGATTTAATTGCAATCAGGAAAGATCTGCACTCAATGTTTTTTTTGGTCTAAAAGGCTAAAATATTTGAAAGTTTCAGCATAGTGCCTTCATCACTGAAAAAGTGTGTGCTGATGGCAGTCATATACAGTATACCTGACTCTGCCGCATCAGAGTAGAAAGGCTCATTAGAGCCCCTATTTTCAGGTAGGCTAGTAATGACTGCTCGTGGCCGTAGAGCATACAACGCCATTACAATGATGAAGGCAATGTGCGGAAACATTAGAATTGTTTCGTCTCATCTGAATGAATCTTCCTTGAATGTAGTTAGACTTCTTTAAATTTACACACTTTTGTTTTAAAGGGGACATGAAGCACCAGTGGCTCTTGGTTTCTTAGCTTTTTATCTGAGATTATATATGACCGTGCGTTCAAATCTCAAACCGACCGGTATTTGCTGGAAAAATAAGTTAAAGTTAGCTTTTTTTCCCACTAGGGCACAGCCATTTCGGACCAACTGCGGTCGTGACGCCACGAGGTTGGTTGGTCTCGGCTGCTCAATGTATTACTCTGGGAGAATAGCTGACTTTCAGTGAGCTCAACAATGTATCATGAGGAAAAAATAAAACAAAAATCGCACAGACCGAACAAAACTTAATTTAAAACTTAATTTTCATAAACTGAAAATTAAGCAGAACCGGCTCATCAGAAGCTATGTAGGCCTAGACTAGCTACAGTATTATAGCCTATGGTCAGAAGCAGTTTGTGAAAATTGAGTTTTTAATTCATTTTTGTTCGGTAATACTCATTTGAGCATCTCGGGGCAATGCAAAAGGACTGTCTGTGCGTTTTTTGTTTTATTTTTTCCTCACGATACATTGTTGAGCTCACTGAAAGTCAGCTATTCTCCCAGAGTAATACATTGAGCAGCCGAGACCAACCAACCTAGTGGCATCACGACCACAGTTGGTCCGAAATGGCTGTGCCCTAGTGGAAAAAAAGCTAACTTTAACTTATTTTTCCAGCAAATACCGGTCGGTTTGAGATTTGAACGCACGGTCATATATAATTTAAGGTGAAAACCTAACGAACCAGAGCCACTTTACCGAGCGCTTCATGTCCCCTTTAAGGCGAAGGAGAGCGTAGTCCAGTTGTATTAAAGACTAAATCACCACACACTCACCCTGCCACCAGCACCTCCAGGTCCCCGTCGCCGTCCACGTCGGTCACTGCCATCCCATAATTCAGTTGGGTGGGGTTGTTCTCATAGTCGGGGGGCAGCATCGATGAGGTCACTGAGGTGAACATGGGTTCCGATCGCTGGCTCCAGCACGGCATGGGGCGGGGCAGCCCCAGGAGGAGGAGCCAGATCCATGGAGTCATCCTCACCTGCAGACACAAGCCGGGCTCACCTGAATAGGGCGGAGCTTAAAAGTGCCCCGCTCCCATCACCTGCAGACACAAGCCGGGCTCACCTGAATAGGGCGGAGCTTAAAAGTGCCCCACTCCCATCACCTGCAGACACAAGCCAGGCTCACCTGAATAGGGCGGAGCTTAAAAGTGCCCCCCCCCCCCCATCACCTGCAGACACAAGCCGGGCTCACCTGAATAGGGCGGAGCTTAAAAGTGCCCCGCTCCCATCACCTGCAGACACAAGCCGGGCTCACCTGAATAGGGCGGAGCTTAAAAGTGCCCCCCCCATCACCTGCAGACACAAGCCGGGCTCACCTGAATAAGGCGGAGTTTAAAGGTGCCCGCCCCCCCACATCATCAGGGCTCCACTGACTCCTTTACACTGTTACATAGTGAAGGAGTCCAACTGCCAGTCCTCCAAGCTTAGTAAATACTCTGCATAACCTGGTAACATGTAGAGACCCACTCCAGGGGAGACTGGCGGAAAAGAGACGTCGGTAGCGGAAAAACACACAGCCCAAGCTTGTATGGCTTACAGTCTACTTTTTAAAGAAAAAACTTTAAAGTATTTAGTCACATGATGCCACAATGTCCTGATGAGTCGAAGCTTTGCACCAGATGGGTTCTCCTGAAGGATTTACCCACAATGCAATATCCCACAAGGGTTGTACGTCAGTTCTCTATTCTTGACGTGTAACTGTTGTAGATGGAACAAACAGGGCAGGGTTTCTGCTGGAGTGTATCTTTAACCTCTTCCAGTCGTGGTATCTGTGACTGTCACGCTAAAAGATACGCTACAATCATTGGTAACACTTCAGCTAACAAATACCCCTGCGTGTCAGAGAAATCGTTCGCGTGTTTGGATTTCTAAATTCCTAAGAAGGTTGGGGATTTTGAAGGCTCGGTTTCCTCTGCTGTAAAAGGCAGTAATGAGGAGAGGAGCAGGGAGGGGATAAATAGTGGTGCTGAAGACAGGTGAAGATTGGAGATTTTCCAGATGGTGAGCAGAGTGTGATCTGCAACACTGGGAGATAATCAAGAGAGGGAAAAATCCATAGGCTGCAAACGAGCGACCGAACGACGCCAGCCATGGGCTGCAAACGAGCGACCCAACCACTCCGCCCACAGGCTGCAAACGAGCGACCCAACCACTCCGCCCACAGGCTCCAAACGAGCGACCCAACCACTCCGCCCACAGGCTGCAAACGAGCGACCCAACCACTCCGACCACAGGCTGCAAACGAGCGACCCAACCACTCCGGCCACAGGCTCCAAACGAGCGACCCAACCACTCCGACCACAGGCTGCAAACGAGCGACCCAACCACTCCGGCCACAGGCTGCAAACGAGCGACCCAACCACTCCGGCCACAGGCTGCAAACGAGCGACCCAACCACTCCGACCACAGGCTGCAAACGAGCGACCCAACCACTCCGGCCACAGGCTGCAAACGAGCGACCCAACCACTCCGGCCACAGGCTGCAAACGAGCGACCCAACCACTCCGGCCACAGGCTGCAAACGAGCGACCCAACCACTCCGGCCACAGGCTCCAAACGAGCGACCCAACCACTCCGCCCACAGGCTGCAAACGAGCGACCCAACCACTCCGGCCACAGGCTCCAAACGAGCGACCCAACCACTCCAGCCACAGGCTGCAAACGAGTGACCCAACCACTCCAGCTACAGGCTGCAAACGAGCGACCCAACCACTCCGGCTACAGGCTGCAAACGAGCGACCCAACCACTCCGGCCACAGGCTGCAAACGAGCGACCCAACCACTCCAGCTACAGGCTGCAAACGAGCGACCCAACCACTCCAGCTACAGGCTGCAAACGAGCGACCCAAGCACTCCGGCTACAGGCTGCAAACGAGCGACCCAACCACTCCGGCTACAGGCTGCAAACGAGCGACCCAACCACTCCGGCCACAGGCTGCAAACGAGCGACCCAACCACTCCGGCCACAGGCTGCAAACGAGCGACCCAACCACTCCGGCCGCAGGCTGCAAACGAGCTACCCAACCACTCCACAGGCTCCAAACGAGCGACCCAAGCGCTCCGCCCATGGGCTGCAATTGAGCTGCAAACATTACAACCCTGCAGAACATACAGGCTATACACACAAGCACTGTGATTTATGTTTAGCCATTAAGTCAATAGGAACATACAGATGGAGCTGCATGTATATTCCATTCTATGTATATTTTGCTCCATTGTATCCACACAACATAAGTACAGAAAGAGTATCTTAAAATCAATGTAAAAAAATACATTTTCTAATTAAGACTAAACCCATTACCCCAGGCGATTACATTCCTAGGGAGCCGGTGCGTATGCACATTTCTGTTTCCATCACCAGCTATTCTGGTGCAATTAGCTAATTAGCCATCTAAACTCGTTCACTCATAGTTTAGAGAACTCTAGACCACAGGAAAACACTAGACAAAAGAATTGTATTCTGCTGTAAATTATGAGCTCATCAAAGAATTTGGCTTAAATGTCAATAAATAGCCTCAATGATTGAGCAGGATTTCATCATTAAGAGCTGAAATAAATCATTCTTACTCACACCTGCTGCACAATATCCTGAACACTGTCATCAATTATATAATATTAAACATCCTAATCATTTACCCAATTGATTTTATGCATCAAGAAAGAGACTCTTTAAAAAACAAAAAGTTAAAATGAATTGTGTTACAGGCACAGACCACTGCAGCCCTAGCGCTAGTTTAGAAAGAGTCATGTCTCTCACCTGACACCTACTGTACTGTATATCTGTAGTCTATGAGCTTAAAATCCAAATGTTGCAACCTCTAGTCTTAGGGTTCATTCCAATCGCTTATTTTGACTCCTTGCATCTTTTCCTCACGTCCTTTCCTCGCTCCTTAGCTCCGGCCAATGGAGGACGCGAAGAAAGGATGCAAGGATCAGATACGAGGACAGAGGAATTGAGGAAACATGCATTAGGCAAATGGAACGTCCTTGCATCAGAATCCTATCATGCTTACGCGTTTAACTATAATGCTTTTTTGCCTCTTTTCATGAATAAATGTGGCTTTTGTTAGCCATAAAATGTCATTATGGATTAAAATGCTTTATAATAAATGGAAAATCATGGTCAAATTTGTGTAGGGGTTTGCCTGCGATGTGGCAGATGTGGAGAGTGGTGGATAATTTATACACGTCACGCGTTCCGAGAAAAGGCTTCCACAAAGCTTACACTTGTGTTTCCTCACTGAAAAATCCTCCGGGAGCCTCCTTGCTCCCCACTCCTCATTCCTCCGAGGAACATTTAGTGGTTTGGAATGTCTTTAAAGATGGCAAACCTCCATCGATTTCCGGGTCAGACGAGGACCGAGGAGGCGAGGACAGAAAAAATAAGCGATTTGAATGAACCCAGTGTCACCAAATGACACATCCCAGGATCTACCACAACAAACTCTCTGTCATGGTGTAAAAAACTACACATCCCAGGATCTACCACAACAAACTCTCAGTCATGGTGTAAAAAACTACACATCCCAGGATCTACCACAACAAACTCTCAGTCATGGTGTAAAAAACTACATATCCCAGGATCTACCACAACAAACTCCCTGTCATGGTGTAAAAAACTACATATCCCAAAATTTCCCACTCCAAACTCCCTGTCATGGTGTAAAAAATTACATATCCCAAAATTTCCCACAACAAACTTTCTGTCATGGTGTAAAAAACTACACATCCCAGGATCTACCACAACAAACTCAGTCATGGTGTAAAAAACTACATATCCCAGGATCTACCACAACAAACTCCCTGTCATGGTGTAAAAAACTACATATCCCAAAATGTCCCACTCCAAACTCCCAGTCATGGTGAGAAAAATGACATAGCCTAGGGCCCTGTTACTCAAATCATGGCCCTTGAGGGCCAATAACTGCTGGTTTCCACCCTCCCTTTACCTGGGAGTCAGGTGTGAAGACAGTCTTGTCAATCGGTAGCACTAATTGTTCAGTTAATTACCTGCAAGAAAAGAAAAGCAGAGCCAGATTTGTATTCTAGGGCCAGATTTGAGTATCCATGGCCTAGAGCAGTGGTTCTCAAACTCGGTCTTGGGGCCCCCCTGTGTATGCTGGTTTTCGTTCCAGCCACAATTGCGATCTGATAATTTTAACAAGCTGTTAATTTTTCTTAATTGCACTTTTTATGTTTTACAGCTAAATTGGAATACTTTCAAAGTGCAATCATGGGTAAAAATGAAAAGTCGCAAAGCACGTACTTATTTTAAAAAGTAAAGTAAAAATAGCCTATAATTTGGGCTAGTTTTGAGTCGCCATTTGGCTGGAAAGTCTTACAAGATCTGGCAACCCTGTGCCCCTCTCTTGCGCTGCCATGTCTGGTGTTGTTTTTGTTGTATTTTTAAAAAAATGTCAGCGAAGCTGCGCCTCATTTTTTTTTAAACGAAGCTTCACATCATATTTATGTGACCAAAATGTTCATGTACTTTTTGAAAAGTGTGCTTACGAATGTACTCACCAGAAGTAAGTGTGTCATCCGGGTGTTTGAAGTATACTGCGATTTGAAAAATTTTCACCTACTCTACGACTTTCTCGCCCTATCTACTAACCAAGGCTACACAACAGTGTGGAAGAGTGCTGATTCTCTTTGCAACTTTTAACTAACCCATGGAGACAGCTTCACGGTCACTGAGCTACCCACGGTAGCCATGGATAATGAGAAGTGGCAAAAGGACAGCTCTCCGATCCACATATCTGTGTGCGTAATGCAGATCTAAATGCAATGCGTCATTGGTGACGGCCCTTTCTCCTGAAGAAGCTTGCTGGTCTGTCAGCGTTTGCTCTGGCCTCTCATCTTTACTGAAATTAAATGAGAACAAAGCAGGCAGCTGGTCAGTAAACTTTATACACTCCAGGAGATAGCGAGAACAGGAGGAACCATGTTTAGGGCTAGAACCGCATCGGGAGGCCGCGCTGAAAGCAAATGTATTTCTTTATTTATTTGTTTTTATTTCACGAGCTGACAACAAGATTTACCAAAGGCACGGATTCATAAACAAAACAGTAGTAATTCTCTCCGTTCTTCCTTGTGTGTTCTCATTCTGTGAGGTTATGGGGTCCTTTCCCGTGCCGCTGATGGATGTGCCTGCTAAAATCTCCATTCCAGAAAATCCATTTTCAGACGAAAAGTAGGGGCTGTCCTTACAGTGCCCGTGTAAAAATGCAGTGCTGAAAATCAGTGCGCAGCGGCATTTTCATATGAAAATCAGGGGCTGTCCTTACAGTGCCCGTGTAAAAATGCAGTGCTGAAAATCAGCGCGCAGCGCCATTTTCATGGCTGTGTTCGAATCAGAACCCTACCTACTGCATCCTGTCTCCTGTGTACTGGCAGATGTGTGCTGTTTAATATGCACTGTTTAGGACGTGACAAGCAGTACGCAAAAAATATCCACCATGCTATTTCCTAACCGTACTGTGGACTTGTCGTAAGATGTCTCACCCTTGCGCGGCCATGTCACGTTGTTTTTGTTGTTATTGAAGAAAAACGTCAGCTACAACCAAAATTTTTGCGTACTTTTTAAAAAGTGCCTTCCCGATTATATACTCAGCGAAACCCCGGAAGTAAGTATATCACACAGGGGGGTTTTAAGTATACTACATCTAGAGACAATTTTGCCTATTTAATGACTTTCTCATCCTACTCAATAAGCATACTCAATCGTATGGAAGGGTGCCGATTCTGACACATTCAGCCCATATGAAAATCAGGGGCTGTCCTTACAGTGCCCGTGTAAAAGTGCAGTGCTGAAAATCAGCGTGCAAGCGGCATTAATTCCCCTCACGTTTCCCGTACGCCGTGCATAAAGGTGGCGGCCGGCATCCACTGCATTACTAACACATTGCTGATCTGCTGCGAGTGCGCTGATGCGCCGGGGTTCATTAATATAAATGTTTTATTGAAGATGCTGCAGTTTCCTTCCATTAGATGGAGCATAATGACCGATGGGCCGGGAAACTATGGCCAGTGCTCAATATTAACCGGCGCGCTCCATGATATTGGCTTTTTATCGGATGCGCCGCAGTGCCAAACACAGAGAAACCGGGAATGACGGTATCGAGAAGACGCGGGATTGTCGCTGAAGGATAAAACCCAAACGGGATTGAAGGCAACAAAAAGGACAAACAGTTTTAATTGCATGCATGCATGAGTGTCTTGTGGGTGATTTGAATTGCTAAATGTTTTAACAAATACTGTTGTTGTTCAAAGCAAAGAGCATTAGTAGCAATCTGCTGAAACCAGGCCAGTAGGCTGGATTAAGGCAAAGAAGAGGGCTGTTAAAATCTAACCCTGCAGCCCCGGGTGGGGGTTTGGCTCTGTATCTTAGTGACACAGCACCAGTTTGCTGGCCTGCTCCCCCTCAACACTGTCAGGTGACTGAGGAACAGCAACGCCCCTATACGAAAGAGCCCCCAAAACCTTTCTGAAAGTTGGGATAGAAATGAGATTCCATGATTATATTTCCGTTCTTTTTTCCTGATTTTTGAAGGCTGGCTGGTATGGAATGCAAATGAAAATAACGCCCTTGCTGTCTGAAAACGATTCCATCCCATCCTTTTTTATTAAGCACACAACATCACATCCGCACAAACCATCAGCAGTGCACCTTCAGTCATTAAGTTTAAACGGTGGCTTCGGGACAAAGACAGGCGAGAGCCTATACCTCTGAAATGGCTCTGCTATAATTGAGCTTTTACATCATGTCAATAAACCACACAATCATTAACATTGCAGGCACACTTTCTGTCTTTCTTAAAAACGCTGTTGGGGGGAAACACTTTATTAATACACATCTGTAGAACTGTCTAAAATGTCTACTGTAACTGTGTTTGCCTTTTTTAACAATGATTTTAAAATACCCCATCTTCAGGTGACTGCGACAAGTCAGGACATGATAATAAAAAATCCACTTACTGCGAAGGACAATCAATGCGGCCCGCAAAATCAAAGTCACGCAAACGCATCCGGCACAATTTACTGCTGTTACTCTCAAGACTCTTTTACGCTTCGTAACAGATCTAGTGACCAGATCGTTTGATTGATTGAAAAAACCCAGACTTCTGCAATCACCCCCACTGCTTTTAGATACTGCACATAATATGACTAAAAAGAATGCAGAAATTAAGAGGCACACACTGGCAACTATTTCAACTTTTTTTTTTAAACTATATTTTCAGTAACTAGAATTCAAACTTTTCACTGTTCCAAAGCCTACTACACAGCAGAATACATTGGAGGAAAAGTATATGCTTGCATGCTGTAAATAAGTTGCTCACAAATGCCAGACAACACAATTGTCATTCAATTACTTCGCAATTTGATAATCAGCACCACAGGCATTATGTAGACATAGTGTACGTGCAGTAATAGGGTGCGCAGCTGTCAACGAGTCTCAGCAAATACAGATCAGAAGTAAACTTTTAACTAGTGAAATTATAATAGAAGTGTGTTGATTCTCAATACTTTCCCATAATCAAACGAATAAAGTAATACTTCTCATCACCAGACCTCAGGACCTGCCAACTTAAAATCGGTCCTTTCAAAATAATGATGCGCAAAGTTGTGTCACGCAGCGATAACTTTCTGATACCACACTAAGCTCCGTGCAAGCGCACTGCAGCAAAAAAACAAAAAACAGATAAAGTAGCCTACTTACTGTACAGATAGAACGGAAAGCAGCCAGTTAAGAATGTCAGTGTCTCCTGAGAATTACACTGCGGTCTTCTTTGCGGGGCTTTTTTCTTCTGTACAATAGTTGTTAACCATAAGCAACTTCTATGAGGGTCGCTTTATGAAAGTGGTTGTGCAATATTCTAGCCAATTACAGGAACGCTACTTGAATATCTACTGATCTGTCCAATGAACACCCTGCAGAGCAATGTTGGGGCGGGAACCTAACTGTTCCATGCAGGTGCTTTTCAGGGACCCAGGGCACAGTAAGCAACGGTACGGATATTGCTGATCGATAACATTGCCAATACGGTCTAATATGTAATTACAGACGTTAGTTCAATGAGAGTGATTCAATGTTACCTGCGTACTCGTTGCAACACAGAAAATAAATCTGGCAACAGAAGCGGGATATCTGAATATTCTTAGCTATTGAATTGTATTTCTGTAGCCTATACCCTGTACTGCATTGTATTCAGGGGGTCATTCGTTGGCAAACAGGAGGCGAATTCGAAGTGCGTCAACAAACGTGCTGATATGCATTTGTAAAACGAAAACGCAGAATTAAGAACTAATTGCGACAGAATATAATGCTTTAGAATGCACGTGTGAATATAGCTGACAGACAAGGGAATGTTTGAACCAATTTAGCTTTCGTGTGGTGTTTTTGGATGTGGTAGTTACACCCCGAAGTAAAAGTTATTTGAAGGTTGGTTAGATATTTATGCTCTCAATTTGTTTGAAATTTTAGCGTTGTAAAATAGCACGGCATCTACCCGGAGCTACCTACGTCAGTTGCACCCTCCACCGAACTAAATAGTTTTACAGCAAAGTGCAACAATGCACCCGTTACACATGACAGTGCCCATTTATTTAAAAGATCGGTGAAAAACAATGAGGTTGGGAGTTCATGCTCAGATGGAGTTGATACTGCACTGTTGCAGCAGAGCGGCGGAATGAATGGCACGCGCTGAAGTCTTAATTGTCAGTGGGGATTATTCCGCTGTGTGGAGGGGATGCAAATGGAGAACATTTCAGTGATAATATGTGCGCTCCCTGTCTGATATTGGCTTTAGTGTTGTCTGATTGTATGTCGGTCATGCACCATCACCACTGGAAATTCCACAAGAATATGAGATGTTCAGGTCATAAAATATGTAGGCTAGACTATAGAGAGCATTTGTGGAATTTGTGTATGGGGGCAGGGCCGTGGGACTGTGCAATAAATAAACTAATAAGATGAAAGGAAAACTGTTGAACACGTACCTTGCAGTTCAGCGGCAATTAACAATTTACAGCAATCTGTCTATCGTTTATGAGCATATTGGCTGTATACACCCTCCAAAGCAAAACCATGAAGTATATATTCTACAAATGCAATTCACATGCGTGGACGTTTATTTATTTATTTAACCAAATTTTTTTTTTTTTGTCCCAAACTGGAGTGAATATTTAGCAACAAACTATCACTAATAATCACATCGTTATTTATATTGCTGTCTCTCGTGTTAAATAATAATAATAATTATTATTATTATTATTATTAGTCATATTGTCTTACCCCCTTGCCACTTTATTTTTAATCAGTTCAAAGGTTGTAAAACTATTAGTGTTGGTTTCCCAGATAAGGATTAAGTTTAGGCCTAGACTAAAATAAAAATTCTATGAAGATCTCCATTGAAAACTCATTTTAGTCTAGGACTAGTTCTGGGAAACCAGCCCTTAATGGCTAAAAGGGGTGAAAGAACTCTCGATGGCAATGAGCCTCTTCCCTCCGGATCCCCGATGTTTGTCGTTAGGCTGTGAGTCCTGAGACTGGCGCGAGATAAGAGTTCGTCGTCCGCTGCGGTAAAATGGCCCCACAGCGTTCGGCTTGGTCGCGGGGAACACGGGAACAGAGCGGTTTCCACAGATCATAAATCTACCCTCTCTTCCATCAACTGCGTTTTAAACCCCGATTAGCATGGTGCAGTCTCATAAATCTCAAGAGGTTTCGGCCGACCTCCGAGAAAAAAAAAGTCAGAAGGTTGAGCACAGGGTTGGACAGGGCTGAAAAACAGCAATGTAAAGTGAAAGAATAAGAAAGAATAAAAATTACAATGATAGAAAGCAAATGTGCACTCCTCGACAAAAACTCAGTAGGTCTATACTAAGGGTATTAAAGATTGCCCCTCTCAGAGTAGGCCTAGGTCTAAATGCCGGGCGGAAGATGTATCGTGTTGCACAGCAAGATGAATCCCCTTAGTAGTAGCCTAGATGAGAACGCACTTCACAAATCATTAAGCTTCAATAATAGCTTTAAACCCCGCTGGCACCGACGAGCTTCACTCCTCTTGTTAACAGTGCAGTTGTTCCATGTCTCGAGACGGTACCGTTAAGGCAGAGCTATGGCTTCTTGACTGGTGACATGACCTGAGTTTTTAAGATTGTCCCGCAGCGGAATATAAGGACCAAGACTGAATTATTGTGTCGCCTACTCTGCTAAAAAAAAATCAATCGCAAATATATTCTGCCTCAGTGCTATATATTTTAGATTCAACTGGAAACACAGTCACTGATCTTGGAGTATTAAATTACATTGAGCTAGTTATAGTTTTTTACAGCCTTCGCTTACTTCTGTGTTCTGAAAATGCAGCCAATAATGCTAAAGCTACATGTATCGCATTTTGTCCATAACATTGACAAAGAAAGTATCAAAAATAAAATCAGTAGCTGCTCATTTCTCAAATATTGTCACAAGTCATTGGGTCAAATGTGCAGGGGGCAAAAGGCTAATAAATACCAGGTGCGTCACAGAGGAGTCTAGAGTTCAGGTGCTCAAAGTGAGAAAAAGGCACACCAACCTAGCAAAATCTTATTTTTCATCAAATCAAAGGGGCAAGTCTGGCGCTTGGGGCAAAAGGAGCAGGTGCTCACCCAGAGCTTAATGCCCTGAATGATCTATTCTTATTTTTAAAAAGGGACAATTTTGAATGGATCACATTGATACAGTTATAGGATTGGTTTGATACAGTAGAACTGTTTGATAGGCTGACACGTGATCCTTGTCAGACCATGTGACCTGGGGCTTGAGAGAAACCCATCGTTCAGGAGGTGGAGTCGCGGGAGGGCTGTACCGTACATCACCTGCTTTGACGTCTATCGAAAATGTCCTTGGCAGATTCCCATAGGCCTACTCAATGCCAGGAGCCTGATGAATGGGCCCTATAATTCTCACACTGAAGTGTGCCAAATACAGTGGTCCTCCCATTGCGTGACACAGTCTGTGTATATCACACATATATATATGTGTGACTGGAAAATACTGCCTTTTCATTTGCTTTGTATATATATTTTATATATTTTCCGGTTCACGTATGCTTACAGAACATCAGAAAAAAAGTATAGTGTTAGAAACGGTCATTTAGAGTACTGTATTAAGAACTACTTTAAAAAATACACGTTTCTAAATGGGGTTGTCCCCTGTGAAACGTTTTGGAGAAAAAAGCCCTACTAGTACTGCAGATAATATATTTCTGCTCTCCTCAGAAGTTTTTGCTACTACTAATTTGCAATACTCATTTTCATAATCATAAATACTTTGGCTTTCAAGCCATGCTAACTACCTGTATTCACATTACAATAATTTGTATTATATTGCAAATTGTGCAATATTATACAACATTTATAGCTTCTCTTTATTGTGCTGGTATACACCAAATCAGTTCCTCCTCTGTAGAAAATGTTGAAGAATCAGCAATCACAAATTAATTTTAAAAATGTGAAATAAATGAGCTTTCAATATTCTCACCTGGCATTCAACTAATGTTCCTGCATTTTACATCTGTGAGTTTCCCAAGTTTGCTTCCTCTCGACAATCAATCACACCTTTTTAATTTAATGTATGAATATGTGATTTATATGCTTCTTGCAGCCAGAAAAAATCCATTGTGAGGACGAGAGAAAAAACAGCTACGCTGATGTTCACATATTGATTGGCTGGCTTAATAGGGTTTGTTCTTCAGAGATAATCTCTGGAAATAAAGTGAATAAATATTTGTGAATGATCTCCCTCATCTGGCAATGCAAGAGAAAATGTGTCCTGGTGAAAACATTCAGCTTCATAATTTAACGCAGTATGGCGACTGAGTTGAAGCTGAATGTTTATCATCGTAGATCTCTTGAACAGCTTTAACAGTGATGGCTCTGGGATGATATTTCTCGCAGTTATCCACTGTGGCAATGGTGAGTAGGTTGAACTTCTTATTGTTTTCGTTTTTTTAACCAATACTCAAGCCAGCCCACACAAGTGATAGCTTAGCCATGTGTTCTGAAATTAAATAATTTTTAAACCACTTCTGGGATATGAGCTATTGGCATTTAATGGTGCAGAATGTAGAGTGCAGTGCATGCATTAGAGCAGTGCATGCATTAGGGTAGTGCATGCATCAGGGCAGTGCATGCATCAGGGCAGTGTATGCATTAGGGCAGTGTACGCACTAGAGCAGTGCATGCATTAGGGCAGTGCATGCATCAGGGTAGTGCATGCATTAGGGCAGTGCATGCATTAGAGCAGTGCATGCATCAGGGCAGTGCATGCATTAGAGCAGTGTATGCATTAGGGCAGTGCATGCATTAGAGCAGTGTATGCATTAGAGCAGTGCATGCATTAGAGCAGTGCATGCATTAGAGCAGTGTATGCATTAGAGCAGTGCATGCATTAGGGTAGTGCATGCATTATGGCAGTGCATGCATTAGAGCAGTGTATGCATTAGGGTAGTGCATTCATCAGGGCAGTGTATGCATTGGGGCAGTGCATGCATTAGAGCAGTGCATGCATTAGAGCAGTGCATGCATTAGGGTAGTGCATGCATCAGGGCAGTGTATGCATTAGAGCAGTGTATGCATTAGAGCAGTGCATGCATTAGAGCAGTGTATGCATTAGAGCAGTGCATGCATTAGGGTAGTGCATGCATTAGGGCAGTGCATGCATTAGAGCAGTGCATGCATTAGAGCAGTGCATGCATTAGGGTAGTGCATGCATCAGGGCAGTGTATGCATTAGGGCAGTGCATGCATTAGAGCAGTGCATGCATTAGAGCAGTGTATGCATTAGAGCAGTGCATGCATTAGAGCAGTGTATGCATTAGAGCAGTGTATGCATTAGAGCAATGTATGCATTAGGGCAGTGCATGCATTAGAGCAGTGTATGCATTAGAGCAGTGCATGCATTGGAGCATTATTATGATTGTGAACCGAGAGAGGAGAAAACGATTGTGCACCCCAGAGAGCATATTAAACAGGGGACCCCCTGTTGAAAACCTGGTTACTCGCAATACACACTACAAGGACTCCGACAGTAAGCTCATCAGCGTAGTCTACACAGCCTACCTGCCTCATCAGCTGTGTCACACAGTGGCTGTTCCCCAGTATCACACACAGTGACCG
Organism: Ilyophis sp. 1 JC-2022; assembly: GCA_022702515.1. Lineage (NCBI taxonomy): Eukaryota > Metazoa > Chordata > Actinopteri > Anguilliformes > Synaphobranchidae > Ilyophis > Ilyophis sp. 1 JC-2022. The sequence continues at coordinate 108,869,085 of CM040396.1, forward strand.
TGTGGTAAAAATAAAGATGGCACATAAAAGCTGCTCTTCCCTGTTTACCAGCAGAGATATGCTTTACCGCTCAAAGGCTGAACTCATGGAACAAGCTGAAGTTTAAGCTGACGCAACTTGTCTGTTCACCCTTGAGCATGATGCATGTGAGTGACAAGACCAGTGGCCTGGAAATGAGTCCAGTAAGTGAAGGAACAGCAGAGTCAGAGCAGTTTGGCAGCGTGTGCTTTGGGAAATGAGTCCAGTAAGTGAAGGAACAGCAGAGTCAGAGTAGTTTGGCAGCGTGTGCTTTGGGAAATGAGTCCAGTAAGTGAAGGAACAGCAGAGTCAGAGTAGTTTGGCAGCGTGTGCTTTGGGAAATGAGTCCAGTAAGTGAAGGAACAGCAGAGTCAGAGCAGTTTGGCAGCGTGTGCTTTGGGAAATGAGTCCAGTAAGTGAAGGAACAGCAGAGTCAGAGCTGTTTGGCAGCGTGTGCTTTGGGAAATGAGTCCAGTAAGTGAAGGAACAGCAGAGTCAGAGCTGTTTGGCAGCGTGTGCTTTGGGAAATGAGTCCAGTAAGTGAAGGAACAGCAGAGTCAGAGCAGTTTGGCAGCGTGTGCTTTGGGAAATGAGTCCAGTAAGTGAAGGAACAGCAGAGTCAGAGCAGTTTGGCAGCGTGTGCTTTGGGAAATGACTCCAGTAAGTGAAGGAACAGCAGAGTCAGAGTAGTTTGGCAGCGTGTGCTTTGGGAAATGACTCCAGTAAGTAAGGAAACAGAAGTCAGGGCAGTTTGGCAGCCCATAGAGTAAATGTCCCCTCCATTACAAAGCACATGCCAGTGAAGAACAATGATGTTCCCCAGATCAGTCCAGCGTCCCGTCTTGCTCTTTGTCCATGAGCAGAAAATAAAATAATTTGTCTTCTTAATTTTTTCATGCTCTCTCAAATATATACAATAGGTGAGTTAGTGAAGACATTGTGAATTCTACTGGATAATTATTGCACTGCAAGAATATTTCTGTCTTGAAGTGTTTTTGTCTTGTAATGAGACTTAAAATATATATTTTTTTATCTAAAGTGGAAAATATTGGCTTGTTTTAAGTTACTTTTTGCTTGACAAGTGAAATTATCTTACCCCACTGGCAAATCTTGAAATGAGTAAAACTATCACACCGCATTGGCAATCTGTATGTCTTATTTAGAAAAAAAGTAACGGAAATAATATTCTAAAGTCTGTTTGAAGTAACTATGATTAGTACAGAGGAAAATCCACGACTCTCCCAGTACTTTTTCTGCATTTAACTGTACTTCCGATTCCATGTTCATGTTTGCGGCCTCCCTGCGTAATCGAGGGGCAGAGAGGAGATCGTAAATCAGAAGGCTTGTCCTCGTGTCTCCCGGGGAACCGGTTACGCCTCAAAGTGAAACAAACAAAACTTATTATGCAAAAGATGGAGAGCACTGTCAGCATGAGGTGGGGCTGGCTGACTCGCACGTCATTTTCCCTGCGAGTTTGAACACAACTAATGGCTGATCGATTGAGCTTCCTGCGCTTCGGAGACATTTGTCTCTGGCTCGTGAACGAGTGCTTTTTATGCCTCCGTGCCGGCAACAGCCGTGGCCGGAGGCATTATGTTTTTAGGTTGTCCGTCCGTCCTTCTGTCCGTCCGTCCATACGTCCCATTCTCGTGAACGCCATATCTCAGGCACGCCTTGAGGGAATTTCTTCACAGTTGGCCTAAACGTCCACTTGGACTCAAGGATGAACTGATTAGATTTTGGTGGTCAAAGGTCAAGGTCACTGTGACCTCACAAAAGACGTTTTTGGCCATAACTCAAGAATTCCTATGCTAATTATGAAAACATTTCACACAAAAGTTCAAAGGTGAACTTCACTGTGACATCATAATGTTTTGCTTACCACTGTAGCTGAGAAAAACTATCTAATAATCACATTAATTATATATGTTCAATAAATAAAAATTGTCCTTGCAATGGTAAAACAAAGTTTATTCATCTAATGACTACTTGACTTGTTGGCGGAGGCCTCATAAACAGGCCTGTCCAACCTCTCCTTGGGTATTAAGGAGATGGTCACGTGCCCACCCACCTCACTCTCTCAGTCATTTATTCGGATGTACCTTGGTCACGTGTACCTCCACTAATCCTCTGGGAAGCCATTCTACGCGCATCTGAGAATCATTAGATTTGTCGTTGTTATGGATGGCAAATCTTACTCCAATTTTAGAGAATCATCCATTTTCACCATCATTGTAACATTCGTCTTGGATGAATGGCTTATGTCCCATTAAAATATTTCTATGTTGAAGGTGTGTGTTTTGTTTCAACAGCTCTGCACAAAGTTTAAAATGCTGAGGTCACATTTTCTCTGAGAGAGAGAGAGAGAGAGAGACCACCTACAGCCACACAGACATTAAAACAAAACCCTCACAGGTTCCGGGCAAAAGTAATAAACTAAAAAAAAAAAAAAAAAGAAAGTAAAACACATCGACAGCTTTCCAGCTCACCGCTTTTCAGCTCACCGCTTTCCCAGCTCACCGCTTTCCAGCTCACCGCTTTCCAGCTCACCGCTTTCCCAGCTCACCGCTTTCCAGCTCACCGCTTTCCCAGCTCACCGCTTTCCAGCTCACCGCTTTCCAGCTCACCGCTTTCCCAGCTCACCGCTTTCCCAGCTCACCGCTTTCCCAGCTCACCGCTTTCCAGCTCACCGCTTTCCCAGCTCACCGCTTTCCAGCTCACCGCTTTCCGAGCTCACCGCTTTCCCAGCTCACCGCTTTCCCAGCTCACCCGCCAGCCCAGCTCACGCCTTCAGCTTCTCACCCTCTTTCCTTTCGCTCTTCACGCTTCTCACCGCTCCGCTTTCTCACCCAGCTCTCACCCTCACCTCTTCACTTTCACCGCTTTTCCGCTTTCACCGCTTTCCAGCTCACCGCTTTCCCTTCTCACCTCCTTTCCACGCACCGCTTTCCAGCTCACCCCTTTCACCTTCACCGCCACCCACTCCACTCACTTCCAGCCAGCGCCACCGCTTCACCGCTCACAGCTCTCACCGCTACCGCAGCTCACCCAAAAACAACATTCTTCACTTCCGCTTTACTTACTCACCGCTCACCACATCCAATCTCCCCGCACCTTCACTCACCGCTTCACCGCTTTCCAAGCTCACCGCTTTCCAGCTCACCGCTTTCCGAGCTTTGATCTGACGTTTGTATAGGCACCAGCTACAGCCACAGACTGCAAGTGGATCCTAAAGATTTTACTGCTCAAGTACAGGTGTGAACCAGTGTAGTTTATAGAGCTGTCAGAAAACTAAAACTAAGGTAATTGGTTGGAACAAAAACCAGAACGCAGACCAACCATCCAGGATCTCCTGTGCACCTCTCATTTAAAGCGGTTCAGACTGCATGTGTCCAAGGACAGACTTTCAAAACTGTTCCCATCACTGGATGTCTCATGCGATAGCAACCCTAGCCCACACATTTTGGTTCTAAAATATAATCTTTCTGGTTTTCTATTTCGGACTCACACTCTAGTTCAGAGGTGCGCAACGAGGGCCATTTCTGTTGCTGGTTTTCCTGCCAATTATTGTTATTAGCCAAACATTTTCACCATCTGACATTTTAGCTACATTTCTTGATACGCACGTGAATGACAACCGAAGATTGTTTTGGTGTCCGTATATTAAACATTTTACTGTGCTCTAATCTATCAGTGAAGCAGTGTTTGTTTATTAGCTAGGGTAATTGGTGGAAACAAATTCCTGCACACACACCGGCTCTCCAGGAACAGAATTTCCCACCCCTGTTCTAGACAGATATTTGGCTCCTAATCCCTTAACTGCATTTTTTGATATTCAGGCCTAGTGATACCCCCCATACCAAAGTCACAATCTATAGTGCTCATTCTTGTTGCTTTATGAGCTGGGAAGGCCAAGATGGCCCCCCCGTGCGCACGATGTGTTCACAATGCAGGGTTCAGCTGATACGTTCTTCTCCAGATGGCAGCCAATTATTTCATATTTTACCATCAAAGATGATGATATACAAACAGTTCCAATAAACACCCATAACAATATTTGAACCATTTTGTCTGTTTAATTTCGTTGTCTAGTCTTATTAGCATTGCTGTGTTTCATATTTAATATTGTATATGCATATTTTGATTGTATATTGTCTGTTGGAAAAACCTACTAAACAAACAATCATAAATACAGATATAAGATATTAGTATCTATCAGCTGGGGAATCCCCAAAATTGCCAGTTAATAATGCCTGATCTGGACAATAAAAAATATGTTGGTTAAAAAGTAAACAACTTAAAAGAGGAATTCCAGCAATAGTGAATATTTAATATGTTAAAATAATCACCATAAAAGTATTTAAGCATCTCATTGTATCATCATGTCCATGTAATATTTTAACCCACAACAAATGTACAGAACCCTACCTCAAATACCTCAAACCATTATGCTACAACGCCTCCCCTACCCCCCATTTCATATAATAGATTTGGAAGTTTATTGGCAGCAATAAACATTGAATATAACAGTAACAGTTATAGTTACATTGGGCTGAAAGTATGTTATAAAAAATGCATCTTCAAATTACATTTAAAAGATTCACAGGGTCAGGCTCTGCTAAAATCTGTGAATATCCCAGAAAATAGAGGCCTGTCACCTACGTCACAATTTGGCCAGACACGCCCACTTTTTACGCCAACCACCATACTGGAAGACCAAATGCCGGTGTTCCATAACGCAAACCAAACTAATAGGCTATCACATTTAATCGGGAGGTTGCTTCATTTCCCTTTATTGCCATCATCGGAATTTGCTTTACGCAATGCTTACAGGTAGCTCAGCAATATACAAAATATACAGTGCACAACATAACGAAACAATTTCTCAGTTTGGCGGTGTACAGAGACCGTGGCACTGCATATATGGAGGAAATTCGTGGATGTGGAGTTTGTGCGTTGGACTGCTTGGTGACACTGGACATCTCGGGACAGCGGGGGCCATTTTTAATCATGGCTGTATTGCACTTTCATTCACTTGATTGATGTAATGATTCTGTTGGATATCTTTGTTTGATATGTTTGTTTGTGTGTTGTGGGTCCCACTGTCTATATCTTTTTTGTTGTTGCTGGGGCTACAACTGAAGTTCCCTGGCGGGAAATATAAGTTATTATATTCTATTCTAATAATACCAACATAAACAAATATTATAAGGAGTATCGCGGGGGTATACGTACGAAGTAAGATTAATTACAGAGTAAACCCCGGAACCCTCCCAAATCTGGAACATGCATGGGCTGAAGTAGAAAGAGCTGTTCTGGGTTTTATTGAGTTGTCCAGCTAGTACTAACTCAGTAATCCTGCTTTGTAGTATACCACCTTGGTAAGTAAAGTGCTTGTGCAGTTAATATGGGAGCAAAGTGATACGTTACATGTTAGGTAGGCTACAGTAGCCTACTTCAGCAATAAAACATTTTAGCTCGATGGATAGAATATAATAACTTTTTCCCGATAGGGAACTTCAGTTGTAGACACCATAAAAGGCAAATCAGTTCTACACATAAAGTACATTTACCGTTACTTTAATTATTACTTTCAAATACATTGTTATTTGGTGCTTACTATCGTAACGTTACATTTTCTTTTCGCCCTCTTCTGGATTCTCTCATATTGCTCGCACCCTGCCTGGCCAGCACAGGTAGCTAATGTTTACAGTTTATCCAATCTATTTGTGAGACATCGTACAACGTAGCACCCCTAGCAATGTAATAATAGTTCAAATGAACACTGTTTTGATGTTCACAATATGCTTGACGTATCGCATTAGGTTAACATTAATGTTTCGCAGGCGTAGCAGTCGTTCACACAAATGATATAGCTACTAACGTTAGCTAAACCAAGCGATTAATTCACGTTTAACTTTCTAACATTAAGATAATGCACATAAATGTACATTAGGCCAGCTAGTTATGTATATATTAACTGGCTAACTTTATAATTTGTTCATAAAACGTAATTTACCATTAATGATCCGAGCCTATGCTGTAACAATCCGAGCCTGGTTGCTGTCTAAATCCAGCTCACTCCTCACTGCTTTCAACCACCAGTCTCTTCTTTCGGTCGTAAAATTGAGTTCGTTCACCCTGCCTGGTGGTTTAGCTACTATGGTGAGTACTCAAATTATCATGTAAAAGGACATTTTCGCCTTTTCCCCGTTTTATTCGCACATCAGTACGCAGTGCAGAAGTTCGTCATTGTAGGACAGCAATCATAGTAGCGTTATCATGAAACTCGTTTCATGGAGTAGTAGCGAACACTACGAGTTCAGTGGTAACGTTAAGCGTCTCTGTTAGGGTTGGTCCTCCAAAATGGCGGCGCGTCCCTGTAACCATTGGTAACGACAGTTCTAATTCTATGTGACAGGCCTCTATTGGAGCTGTGTGTCATGTCCTCTCTTATTTTAAACTTTTCGCACGTAAGTTCAAAAATATTTTCAACGGCCCCAAAGCGTGAGTTTTTTTTCTGTGTGCAACAGCTGTTCTAGAATTTGACTGTTACGTCACAGCACTAGCCTTAGTTAGCTAATATTAGCATACATACATATACATAGCCTACACTATATATATAATATATATCAACACTAGATGACTCTCAGTATGTGTGAGGCGACGAGGGACACTCATCATCTGACTCCGTAGCTAACTGCACTGTCTTTCATTTGCATCAATAAAAATATCTGATAGCTAATTTTTTGTGTGGTGAAAATGTTTTTATTTGTAATATTTTTCGCATGTTTTCAAATAGTTGTTACAAATGGTGTCTTCCGATTCTAGCAACCATTGCAGTGGACACTCATGATGTTGGTAAAGTACATTTTTGAAGGTTGTACGTTACTGCTCACCATATGCTATGAGATGCTATTTATCTCTTATAAAGCTAATAACACGGGCGCAGCCATACAACGTCATCTCTGGTCAACCCAAAGATGATAACGTGACAAGATAACTCACTTCCAGGTTAACTTGGTTGAGAATTGATATGGTTACAGTTGGGAGCAAGTGGAGCATCTCTTCATCATGTATCATCTTTGGTTGAATGCGGAAGAACAAGATGGCAGCGCCACACAAACCAATATTAGCTTACTGCCGGATTATTTTCGAAAATGCGTTTTTCGAGTATTTCATCAATTATTTTGATCACGGATGAGTTTACCCGTGATGTAAAACATTGTAAAGTGTAATCGCTATAAGATAGGGGGTATTTATTACTTCTGTGAAAGTGTGAACGTAAATGTAAATGTTGTAAAGATGTTTATTTGGTACAATGTTTTTGTGGAACAGTGTGTTTAGTCCTAGGGTTAAGAACGAGGGTCAGCCCACAGGCTTATTGTTGCGTCATTCATAAATAGACGTTCTAATCACACCGGTGTGACTGGGACAGTGAGGTTTTTTGTTGGGGATGTTTAGTGGTGAGATGGGGTGTGTGCTTTCAAAATCTAAAGTCTTAATCAAAAATAACACCAAGGCTCCTATAACAGGTATAATAATAAAATAAAAGTACCCAGATCAGAGTCAGTTTATACTTAGGGCTTGGGGCACTGTCAGGCCAAATAGTGTCCGGCTGCCTAAATGTGTCCGGGCACGTCATCGGAATGCTTGGAATGTAGTTGCTATACCAACATGAAGCGCTAGCATTGTGACAAGCTCGCACTTGCGAGAGGAAGCGTGGGAGACCTGGTCGCAATCGCAACGTCATCGCAATGCCTTCGCGCAATTCAGTCTGATATTCAGGCTAAAAACAAACAATTTTCGGAGAAAGTCAACATAGCAGCTAGCTAGACCAGCTGGCTACCACCTTGTTAGCAACAGCTAACGTTATGGGCTGTTATCTGTGAAATAAACTCCTTGTATCTCTATCTGTAACCCTCTCTGCTCTCTATCTGTAACCCTCTCTGCTCTCTATCTGTAACCCTCTCTGCTCTCTATCTGTAACCCTCTCTGCTCTCTATCTGTAACCCTCTCTGCTCTCTATCTGTAACCCTCTCTGCTCTCTATCTGTAACCCTCTCTGCTCTCTATCTGTAACCCTCCCTGCTCTCTATCTGTAACCCTCTCTGCTCTCTATCTGTAACCCTCTCTGCTCTCTATCTGTAACCCTCTCTGCTCTCTATCTGTAACCCTCTCTGCTCTCTATCTGTAACCCTCTCTGCTCTCTATCTGTAACCCTCTCTGCTCTCTATCTGTAACCCTCCCTGCTCTCTATCTGTAACCCTCTCTGCTCTCTATCTGTAACCCTTTCTGCTCTCTATCTGTAACCCTCTCTGCTCTCTATCTGTAACCCTCTCTGCTCTCTATCTGTAACCCTCTCTGCTCTCTATCTGTAACCCTCCCTGCTCTCTATCTGTAACCCTTTGCTCTCTATCTGTAACCCTCTCTGCTCTCTATCTGTAACCCTCTCTGCTCTCTATCTGTAACCCTCTCTGCTCTCTATCTGTAACCCTCCAGGCTCTCTATCTGTAACCCTCCCGGCTCTCTATCTGTAACCCTCTCTGCTGTCTATCTGTAACCCTCTCTGCTCTCTATCTGTAACCCTCTCTGCTCTCTATCTGTAACCCTCTCTGCTCTCTATCTGTAACCCTCTCTGCTCTCTATCTGTAACCCTCTCTGCTCTCTATCTGTAACCCTCTCTGCTCTCTATCTGTAACCCTCCCTGCTCTCTATCTGTAACCCTCTCTGCTCTCTATCTGTAACCCTTTCTGCTCTCTATCTGTAACCCTCTCTGCTCTCTATCTGTAACCCTCTCTGCTCTCTATCTGTAACCCTCCAGGCTCTCTATCTGTAACCCTCCCGGCTCTCTATCTGTAACCCTCTCTGCTGTCTATCTGTAACCCTCTCTGCTCTCTATCTGTAACCCTCCCTGCTCTCTATCTGTAACCCTCCAGGCTCTCTATCTGTAACCCTCCCGGCTCTCTATCTGTAACCCTCTCTGCTCTCTATCTGTAACCCTCTCTGCTCTCTATCTGTAACCCTCCCTGCTCTCTATCTGTAACCCTCTCTGCTCTCTATCTGTAACCCTTTCTGCTCTCTATCTGTAACCCTCTCTGCTCTCTATCTGTAACCCTCTCTGCTCTCTATCTGTAACCCTCCAGGCTCTCTATCTGTAACCCTCCCGGCTCTCTATCTGTAACCCTCTCTGCTGTCTATCTGTAACCCTCTCTGCTCTCTATCTGTAACCCTCTCTGCTCTCTATCTGTAACCCTCTCTGCTCTCTATCTGTAACCCTCCCTGCTCTCTATCTGTAACCCTATGCTCTCTATCTGTAACCCTCTCTGCTCTCTATCTGTAACCCTCTCTGCTCTCTATCTGTAACCCTCTCTGCTCTCTATCTGTAACCCTCTCTGCTCTCTATCTGTAACCCTCTCTGCTCTCTATCTGTAACCCTCCCTGCTCTCTATCTGTAACCCTTTGCTCTCTATCTGTAACCCTCTCTGCTCTCTATCTGTAACCCTCTCTGCTCTCTATCTGTAACCCTCTCTGCTCTCTATCTGTAACCCTCCCGGCTCTCTATCTGTAACCCTCCCTGCTCTCTATCTGTAACCCTCCCTGCTCTCTATCTGTAACCCTCTCTGCTCTCTATCTGTAACCCTCTCTGCTCTCTATCTGTAACCCTCTCTGCTCTCTATCTGAGACGCCGCTCTAAGCACCTGCATTCATAAACAGGTCATTATTCACTTGAAAAGAGTTCACTGTGTAAAGAGAGCAAACCCGCTTGAAATCTTCTTATGTTTTTAAATGGTGATTAGTATTCTCTTCATAGAGGCTATAAACTGTTTTGAAAACACTTTCTCTTAAACTTTGGAAAGAAAATTAGGTTTCGGTCTGTAGTTATTTAAAATCGCTGGATCTAAATTTGGCTTCTTAAGATGCATCAGTCCCTTTAGCAAATAGTAATAATAATTTATAAAAGGTAGGACTCACAAAATGTATAAAAGGTAGGACTCACTCGCATTGGAGGATGGAGTGCGTAGCCTTACCTCTGTGACTCAGTAATGGGATAAAGCAAATATCACCGAACCTTCATTTATGTATCTGACAATTACTTTATCTGTCTGCATTGAACATTAACCTTTCAGCCATCTGTCTGTTTACAGTGCAGAAATTACCATGCAAATGAAGAACTATAACCTCTTATCTCACATAGCTTAGTTTAGTTTAGTTTATTAGTTGAGTTGAACCAGGGACATTAATAAACATTGCTGTAAATGCGCCAGTTTTAGCCAGCTGGCTCATTTCCAACTGTAGTTCCTGGGCAAGATGTTATATGACATAGTGTGGCTCTATACAAGTTGTGCTGTGTGTGAGAGAGGCAGGCGAGCCTTTGCTTATAGTTTACAAAAAATACTGTACAAAACTATTTTGTGAGGGCACCTTATTTAGGTGTGTAAATCCTGCGCAGCTAGACCAATGAGGGAATAGCTCGGAGCGAAGGTGATGTATTGATGATCTATTGCTGTGGGAAAAGGTAAAAGTTATTGTGAAATATCACTAATTTATTTACTCATTTATCTGACTCCAATTAGAATTGATGCTTGATTGCGAGTGGAATTTTGTTCTGTTGAAACTATCTATACCGGGGACGCTGATAGCCCCGGATACGGGGTACGGGGTGACACACTGAGTCGGACTGACAAGCTCAGAGACCCTAACCCATAAAAACTCAGATGGTTTGGAACGTGTCACCATCACAGGTGCTCAGAGGTTTTGTACCATAGAATCTACGAGGTTAACTAGAAACTCAGAGAGTTTGGAACGTATCACAGAAGTTTTTGACCATAGGATCTACCAAATACTAGGAAACAGAAACTCAGAGGTTTTGAACATATCACCATCACAGGGGCTCAAAGGTTTTAGAACATATAATCCTCCTAGTGTCATGGATCTGACCTTTCTTCCCTTATCTCCACGTCGTTTTATTCGTCGTTATCGTTTACCGGTAATCTATCGGATTTTCCTGGGTTCCGTCACGAGTTTTGCTTTCACCTTGTCATTAGTGAGTTCACCTGGCCATTAGTGAGTTCACCTGGCAGTTAATTCCGCTCACTATTTATACCCCGCTTCCGGACTCTCTCATTGCTTCCATGTTATTCCATTTAACATTCGAGCCGGTAAAGAGGTATAAGAAATTAGTGACAAAGCTAGTTTAAAAACGAAAGGGTTAGAAAGTAGGGTTTTTAGAAAGAAAGAAAGTTTCTTTTGGCTCTCATTGCTGAGCAGAGGCTTTCTCATTTCTTTCGTTGTGTACTCTGACTCCTTTAGTTTTCACTCCAATAACGGGAGTAAGATAAGCGTGTCTGCTTATTTCCTTTTTTACCGTTTCTACCGACTAGCGCTCTAACTGCGCCGACTCCAGTTTAAAGGGGTCTTATAGTTTTGGTTTCCTTTGTTCGTTCGCTCCACAAACGGAGTTAGATAAGTGTTATTGCTTATTCCTTTGTTTTGCTCGTTTAGCGAGCTCCTCGTTTATAGTGCGAGGTTTGTTGTTTCTTCATTTCTAGTTTTCTCCACTACGGATCATTGTCCGTTTTCAGTGGTGTTCTTAGGAACACTTTAAGATTGCCCAGCTATTGCTATTGGATCTCCAACACTCCCATCTCTGTCTCTGACAGAGATCCCTTACAGAACATGGAAGCCACAGAGGAGTTTCCAGCGATAGTTGACCATCTTAAAGTGATCATTGCCACTCAGGAAGCAGCCCTGGCGGACCAGAGAGAGAGTATTCGTGCCTTGCAACAATCACAGCAGGCCTTACATGAGCAGATGCAGCTACAAGCTGTAACGCTACGTGATCTGGTTGAAAACATCCTTACTCTCTCTCTCAGGTCTGATCTTCCTCCAGTTGCACAAACATCTATCCAGGCTACCCCCCCAACATTTACACCTGATGCTAGGGAGCCTAAACTCCAACTCCCCTTGCGGTATCATGGAGTTTCTGGGGAGTGTCAGGGGTTCTTAACACAATGTTTAATTTTTTTTAAAGTACAACCCTCGCGGGTTCATGCACAAGAGTCCAGAGTAGCCTTCATTTTCTCACTCTTAACCGGTAATGCTCTTGCATGGGCCGACCCACTTATTAGGGCTAATTCACCCATTGTTAGCAATACAGAGCGGCTTATGGCAGAGATGGTGTCAGTGTTCGATCAGGACGTTTCTGGCAAGGAGGCTGCCATGCGATTAACCCGTCTTCGTCAGGGCACTGACACCGTGGCTGCATTCGCCATTACTTTCCGTGCGCTAGCGGGAGTAACAGGGTGGGCCGATGAGCCTCTCTGTGCTCTATTCCTAAACGCTTTATCTGAGACTATAAAGGACGCCATGGCGGGTATCGAACCACCCGCTACATTCGGGGCTCTAGTATCTACGGCCATTCGGTTGGATAACCGGTTTAGAGAGAGAGACAAGGAGAAGGCTTATAAGGGTTTTAAACAGCACCCACCTCGTTACTCTTCCCCTCATACGCCAGCACCAGCTCACAGTCCTTTTGTAGCTCCCATTAAACAGGAGGAGTCCATGCAGGTTGATAGTTCCTCCATGCACGAAACAAGGGATACTAAGTCCCGTGAATTGTGGTGTAGGTATTGTAAAAGGAGGGGCCATTTAAGGGACCACTGTCCCAAACTTCGGGGGAAAAGATTAGCTCCGCTAGTGGAACCGAGTCGCCTAGCGGGACTAGATTTAAATTACCCTCGGACCTGCCTGTCGGTGTATTTGCGCTGGAACGACTGCCAGATTTCCTGCAATGCATTTATTGACTCCGGGGCAGTCGAGTGCCTCGTCGATTCCAACTGGGTTAAATCCCACAAGATCCCCACCTATCCTTTGTCTCTACCTCGCCTGGTCACTGCTTTAGATGGCCGGCCCTTAGGCACTGGTACTATCTCCCGGGTTACCGCCGCAATACGCATGCGCGTTCCGTTTCGTAAGCATACGGAGGAGATAAAAAATTTTTTAGTCGATTCCCCAGCTTATCCGCTGGTTTTGGGTCATTCCTGGCTTACTCGCCATAACCCACACATTAATTGGGGGGGGGCGGGTTCCGTTATTCAGAAATGGGGTCCCAAATGCAAACGCCATTGTTATGCCACCAGTCATTTTTTGTTGAAGGAGGGGGGTGAGGATTATACACAGTCTGACTCAGAGAGTGAGGAGAATTACACGGTTAACCAGCAGTCCTCTCATGTTCCCTCCGAGAATGGAGAGGAGAGTTTAGACTGGGATTACTCAGAAGAACGACCTACTGCGAGGCAGGAGTTGACGTCCGAGTCAGATATTAATTGGGATATTCACTCTGTCTCGGACACTGAGGGTGTTGAAGTGGGAGGGGCACTCGAATTCCAGCTGCCGGCTAATGTCCCTAAACAGTACGCCGATCTGGCGGAGACATTTAGCAAACAACGTTCCACTTCACTACCACCTCACAGACCTTATGACTGCGCTATAGAGCTATACCCAGGCACTACCCCCGCTAGAGGGTCTCTTTATTCATTATCCATCCCTGAGAGCGCAGCCATGTGTAAATATATTGAGGAGGCTTTGGTCAATGGGTTTATTAGACCCTCCACCTCGCCTGCAGGGGCGGGTTTTTTTTTTGTTAAAAAGAAAGACGGAGGTCTCAGACCCTGTATTGATTACAGGTCCTTAAATGACATAACGGTGAAGAACAGGTACCCCCTTCCTCTTATGAACTCCGCTTTCGAGCGCCTCCAGGGGGCATCTGTGTTCACTAAACTGGACCTACGCAATGCCTATAACCTCGTTCGCATTCGCGAAGGCGACGAATGGAAGACCGCTTTTAACACGCACAGCGGCCACTACGAATATCGCGTCATGCCATTCGGGCTCACTAGCGCCCCCTCTGTGTTTCAGGCGTTTATTAACGATGTGCTGAGGGAGATGCTGGAGAGATTCGTCTTCGTGTATCTTGACGATATTTTAATATTTTCGCCCGATATTACCACACATGTCGGTCACGTTCGTCAGGTTCTTGCTGCACTTCTCAAAGCCCAATTATTCGTAAAGGCAGAGAAGTGCGTGTTTCACACTGGCTCTGTTTCATTTTTGGGTTTCATTATTAAAGAGGGTAAGGTACAGATGGATCCGGAGAAGGTTTCCGCTGTAGAGAACTGGCCCACGCCGTCTTCCGTAAAACAGGTACAACGTTTTTTAGGTTTTGCGAATTTTTATCGGCGTTTTATTCGGAATTTTAGTGCGGTAGCAGCGCCCATTACTGCTCTCACTAAGAAAAACCTTGGCAGCCAGTTCCAATGGAATTCTAAGGCAGGGGCAGCATTCTCAGAATTAAAGAGAAGGTTCACTTCCGAACCCATCCTAGTTACACCCAACCCCTCCCTTCCCTTTGTGGTAGAGGTGGACGCCTCCGAGCTAGGCGCCGGAGCCATTCTTTCCCAATGTTCACCACTTGACCACAAGATGCACCCCTGCGCTTATTTCTCTCGCGCCCTAACATCGGCAGAGAGGAATTATGACGTAGGGGATCGAGAATTGCTTGCGGTCAAGTTGGCTTTGGAGGAATGGCGCCATTGGCTCGAAGGAGCGGAACATCCATTTACGGTCTGGACAGACCATAAGAATCTGGAATATGTTCAGCTGGCTAAGAGGCGTAACTCACGGCAAGCTAGGTGGGCGCTATTCTTTTTAAGATTTAATTTCATTATCACGTATCGCCCCGGGTCTAAAAACGTCAAACCTGACGCTCTCTCGCGGATTTACGACCGTTCTGAGACAGACTCAGTTCCCGAGCCTATTATCGCCACTGACCTCATTGTTGCCCCGGTTATATGGGAGGTTGAGGCAGCGGTGCAGCGAGCTTTGCGCTCGGACCCAGGTCCAGGTGGGGCACCGGCAAACTGTCTTTTCGTGCCTCCTCGTCTTAGGTCGCGGGTCCTCCAATGGGGTCACGCCTCCCAACTCACCGGTCACCCAGGGGTTCATCGAACTAGGGACTTTTTATCCCGGCGTTTCTGGTGGCCTAGTCTGGAGAGAGACGTACGCTCATTTGTCGCGGCTTGTCCGATTTGCGCTCGCAGTAAGGCCTCTCACCTTCCTCCCTCGGGTTTTTTCCGCCCGCTACCTATTCCCACCCGTCCCTGGAGTCATATTTCCCTGGACTTCATCACGGGGTTGCCGTTATCTTCAGGCAATACTACCATTTTAGTGGTGGTCGACCGTTTTTCCAAAGCGGCCCATTTTATTGCGCTGTCCAAGCTGCCCTCGGCGCCTGAGACAGCGCAACTTATGATTGACTATGTGTTTCGCCCGCATGGTCTTCCGTCGGATGTGGTGTCGCGGTCCTCAGTTCGCCGCCAAGTTTTGGCGGGCGTTTTGCTCTCTGCTGGGGGCTTCGGTTAGTTTATCTTCCGGGTTTCACCCGGAGACTAATGGCCAGACAGAGCGTACTAACCAGAGTCTAGAGAATACTCTTCGCTGCCTTGCCGCATCCAAGCCTACCTCCTGGAGCCGTCACCTCGCCTGGGCGGAATACGCTCATAACACGCTGCGTAACGCCTCCACCGGCCTCTCTCCCTTCGAAGCTCAGCTGGGTTACCAACCACCTCTTTTTCCTGAGCTTGAGAGGGAGGTGGAGGTGCCCTCCGCAGGGTCTTTCGTTCGGCGGTGTCGGTCGGTTTGGAGACAAGTGCGGTCGTCTCTTATACGGGCTTCGGCTAAACAAAAAGTTGCGGCTGATAGGCATCGTCGAGCTGCACCATCCTATAGAGTTGGACAACGGGTTTGGCTTACTACTCGAGACCTTCCGTTGCGGGTCGAGTCCCGCAAACTCGCCCCTCGTTTTGTGGGTCCCTTCAAAATTATAAAAAAAATCAACCCAGTCACATTTCGACTGCAACTGCCGCGCTCGATGCGCATCCACCCCACGTTTCACGTCTCCCGTCTTAAACCAGTACTCGTAAGCCCCCTCGCCCCGGTTGAGAGACCACCTCCACCTCCCCGACTCATTGAAGGGGGTCCGGCTTATACCGTTCGCCGCATTGTGGCCGAGAGACGTGTGGGCAGAGGGTGGCAGTTCCTTGTTGACTGGGAGGGTTATGGTCCGGAGGAACGTTGCTGGGTCCCATCGAGAAACATCCTGGACCCTCAGTTAATCACCGACTTCCGCAGAGATAAGGTTGTGGAAGCGTCCGGTGCCGTTCCTTAGAGGGGGGGTCCTGTCATGGATCTGACCTTTCTTCCCTTATCTCCACGTCGTTTTATTCGTCGTTATCGTTTACCGGTAATCTATCGGATTTTCCTGGGTTCCGTCACGAGTTTTGCTTTCACCTTGTCATTAGTGAGTTCACCTGGCAGTTAATTCCGCTCACTATTTATACCCCGCTTCCGGACTCTCTCATTGCTTCCATGTTATTCCATTTAACATTCGAGCCGGTAAAGAGGTATAAGAAATTAGTGACAAAGCTAGTTTAAAAACGAAAGGGTTAGAAAGTAGGGTTTTTAGAAAGAAAGAAAGTTTCTTTTGGCTCTCATTGCTGAGCAGAGGCTTTCTCATTTCTTTCGTTGTGTACTCTGACTCCTTTAGTTTTCACTCCAATAACGGGAGTAAGATAAGCGTGTCTGCTTATTTCCTTTTTTACCGTTTCTACCGACTAGCGCTCTAACTGCGCCGACTCCAGTTTAAAGGGGTCTTATAGTTTTGGTTTCCTTTGTTCGTTCGCTCCACAAACGGAGTTAGATAAGCGTTATTGCTTATTCCTTTGTTTTGCTCGTTTAGCGAGCTCCTCGTTTATAGTGCGAGGTTTGTTGTTTCTTCATTTCTAGTTTTCTCCACTACGGATCATTGTCCGTTTTCAGTGGTGTTCTTAGGAACACTTTAAGATTGCCCAGCTATTGCTATTGGATCTCCAACACTCCCATCTCTGTCTCTGACAGAGATCCCTTACAGAACATGGAAGCCACAGAGGAGTTTCCAGCGATAGTTGACCATCTTAAAGTGATCATTGCCACTCAGGAAGCAGCCCTGGCAGACCAGAGAGAGAGTATTCGTGCCTTGCAACAATCACAGCAGGCCTTACATGAGCAGATGCAGCTACAAGCTGTAACGCTACGTGATCTGATTGAAAACATCCTTACTCTCTCTCTCAGGTCTGATCTTCCTCCAGTTGCACAAACATCTATCCAGGCTACCCCCCCAACATTTACACCTGATGCTAGGGAGCCTAAACTCCAACTCCCCTTGCGGTATCATGGAGTTTCTGGGGAGTGTCAGGGGTTCTTAACACAATGTTTAATTTTTTTTAAAGTACAACCCTCGCGGGTTCATGCACAAGAGTCCAGAGTAGCCTTCATTCTCTCACTCTTAACCGGTAATGCTCTTGCATGGGCCGACCCACTTATTAGGGCTAATTCACCCATTGTTAGCAATACAGAGCGGCTTATGGCAGAGATGGTGTCAGTGTTCGATCAGGACGTTTCTGGCAAGGAGGCTGCCATGCGATTAACCCGTCTTCCTCAGGGCACTGACACCGTGGCTGCATTCGCCATTACTTTCCGTGCGCTAGCGGGAGTAACAGGGTGGGCCGATGAGCCTCTCTGTGCTCTATTCCTAAACGCTTTATCTGAGACTATAAAGGACGCCATGGCGGGTATCGAACCACCCGCTACATTCGGGGCTCTAGTATCTACGGCCATTCGGTTGGATAACCGGTTTAGAGAGAGAGACAAGGAGAAGGCTTATAAGGGTTTTAAACAGCACCCACCTCGTTACTCTTCCCCTCATACGCCAGCACCAGCTCACAGTCCTTTTGTAGCTCCCATTAAACAGGAGGAGTCCATGCAGGTTGATAGTTCCTCCATGCACGAAACAAGGGATACTAAGTCCCGTGAATTGTGGTGTAGGTATTGTAAAAGGAGGGGCCATTTAAGGGACCACTGTCCCAAACTTCGGGGGAAAAGATTAGCTCCGCTAGTGGAACCGAGTCGCCTAGCGGGACTAGATTTAAATTACCCTCGGACCTGCCTGTCGGTGTATTTGCGCTGGAACGACCGCCAGATTTCCTGCAATGCATTTATTGACTCCGGGGCAGTCGAGTGCCTCGTCGATTCCAACTGGGTTAAATCCCACAAGATCCCCACCTATCCTTTGTCTCTACCTCGCCTGGTCACTGCTTTAGATGGCCGGCCCTTAGGCACTGGTACTATCTCCCGGGTTACCGCCGCAATACGCATGCGCGTTCCGTTTCGTAAGCATACGGAGGAGATAAAAAATTTTTTAGTCGATTCCCCAGCTTATCCGCTGGTTTTGGGTCATTCCTGGCTTACTCGCCATAACCCACACATTAATTGGGGGGGGGCGGGTTCCGTTATTCAGAAATGGGGTCCCAAATGCAAACGCCATTGTTATGCCACCAGTCATTTTTTGTTGAAGGAGGGGGGTGAGGATTATACACAGTCTGACTCAGAGAGTGAGGAGAATTACACGGTTAACCAGCAGTCCTCTCATGTTCCCTCCGAGAATGGAGAGGAGAGTTTAGACTGGGATTACTCAGAAGAACGACCTACTGCGAGGCAGGAGTTGACGTCCGAGTCAGATATTGATTGGGATATTCACTCTGTCTCGGACACTGAGGGTGTTGAAGTGGGAGGGGCACTCGAATTCCAGCTGCCGGCTAATGTCCCTAAACAGTACGCCGATCTGGCGGAGACATTTAGCAAACAACGTTCCACTTCACTACCACCTCACAGACCTTATGACTGCGCTATAGAGCTATACCCAGGCACTACCCCCGCTAGAGGGTCTCTTTATTCATTATCCATCCCTGAGAGCGCAGCCATGCGTAAATATATTGAGGAGGCTTTGGTCAATGGGTTTATTAGACCCTCCACCTCGCCTGCAGGGGCGGGTTTTTTTTTTTTGTTAAAAAGAAAGACGGAGGTCTCAGACCCTGTATTGATTACAGGTCCTTAAATAACATAACGGTGAAGAACAGGTACCCCCTTCCTCTTATGAACTCCGCTTTCGAGCGCCTCCAGGGGGCATCTGTGTTCACTAAACTGGACCTACGCAATGCCTATAACCTCGTTCGCATTCGCGAAGGCGACGAATGGAAGACCGCTTTTAACACGCACAGCGGCCACTACGAATATCGCGTCATGCCATTCGGGCTCACTAGCGCCCCCTCTGTGTTTCAGGCGTTTATTAACGATGTGCTGAGGGAGATGCTGGAGAGATTCGTCTTCGTGTATCTTGACGATATTTTAATATTTTCGCCCGATATTACCACACATGTCGGTCACGTTCGTCAGGTTCTTGCTGCACTTCTCAAAGCCCAATTATTCGTAAAGGCAGAGAAGTGCGTGTTTCACACTGGCTCTGTTTCATTTTTGGGTTTCATTATTAAAGAGGGTAAGGTACAGATGGATCCGGAGAAGGTTTCCGCTGTAGAGAACTGGCCCACGCCGTCTTCCGTAAAACAGGTACAACGTTTTTTAGGTTTTGCGAATTTTTATCGGCGTTTTATTCGGAATTTTAGTGCGGTAGCAGCGCCCATTACTGCTCTCACTAAGAAAAACCTTGGCAGCCAGTTCCAATGGAATTCTAAGGCAGGGGCAGCATTCTCAGAATTAAAGAGAAGGTTCACTTCCGAACCCATCCTAGTTACACCCAACCCCTCCCTTCCCTTTGTGGTAGAGGTGGACGCCTCCGAGCTAGGCGCCGGAGCCATTCTTTCCCAATGTTCGCCACTTGACCACAAGATGCACCCCTGCGCTTATTTCTCTCGCGCCCTAACATCGGCAGAGAGGAATTATGACGTAGGGGATCGAGAATTGCTTGCGGTCAAGTTGGCTTTGGAGGAATGGCGCCATTGGCTCGAAGGAGCGGAACATCCATTTACGGTCTGGACAGACCATAAGAATCTGGAATATGTTCAGCTGGCTAAGAGGCGTAACTCACGGCAAGCTAGGTGGGCGCTATTCTTTTTAAGATTTAATTTCATTATCACGTATCGCCCCGGGTCTAAAAACGTCAAACCTGACGCTCTCTCGCGGATTTACGACCGTTCTGAGACAGACTCAGTTCCCGAGCCTATTATCGCCACTGACCTCATTGTTGCCCCGGTTATATGGGAGGTTGAGGCAGCGGTGCAGCGAGCTTTGCGCTCGGACCCAGGTCCAGGTGGGGCACCGGCAAACTGTCTTTTCGTGCCTCCTCGTCTTAGGTCGCGGGTCCTCCAATGGGGTCACGCCTCCCAACTCACCGGTCACCCAGGGGTTCATCGAACTAGGGACTTTTTATCCCGGCGTTTCTGGTGGCCTAGTCTGGAGAGAGACGTACGCTCATTTGTCGCGGCTTGTCCGATTTGCGCTCGCAGTAAGGCCTCTCACCTTCCTCCCTCGGGTTTTTTCCGCCCGCTACCTATTCCCACCCGTCCCTGGAGTCATATTTCCCTGGACTTCATCATGGGGTTGCCGTTATCTTCAGGCAATACTACCATTTTAGTGGTGGTCGACCGTTTTTCCAAAGCGGCCCATTTTATTGCGCTGTCCAAGCTGCCCTCGGCGCCTGAGACAGCGCAACTTATGATTGACTATGTGTTTCGCCCGCATGGTCTTCCGTCGGATGTGGTGTCGCGGTCCTCAGTTCGCCGCCAAGTTTTGGCGGGCGTTTTGCTCTCTGCTGGGGGCTTCGGTTAGTTTATCTTCCGGGTTTCACCCGGAGACTAATGGCCAGACAGAGCGTACTAACCAGAGTCTAGAGAATACTCTTCGCTGCCTTGCCGCATCCAAGCCTACCTCCTGGAGCCGTCACCTCGCCTGGGCGGAATACGCTCATAACACGCTGCGTAACGCCTCCACCGGCCTCTCTCCCTTCGAAGCTCAGCTGGGTTACCAACCACCTCTTTTTCCTGAGCTTGAGAGGGAGGTGGAGGTGCCCTCCGCAGGGTCTTTCGTTCGGCGGTGTCGGTCGGTTTGGAGACAAGTGCGGTCGTCTCTTATACGGGCTTCGGCTAAACAAAAAGTTGCGGCTGATAGGCATCGTCGAGCTGCACCATCCTATAGAGTTGGACAACGGGTTTGGCTTACTACTCGAGACCTTCCGTTGCGGGTCGAGTCCCGCAAACTCGCCCCTCGTTTTGTGGGTCCCTTCAAAATTATAAAAAAAATCAACCCAGTCACATTTCGACTGCAACTGCCGCGCTCGATGCGCATCCACCCCACGTTTCACGTCTCCCGTCTTAAACCAGTACTTGTAAGCCCCCTCGCCCCGGTTGAGAGACCACCTCCACCTCCCCGACTCATTGAAGGGGGTCCGGCTTATACCGTTCGCCGCATTGTGGCCGAGAGACGTGTGGGCAGAGGGTGGCAGTTCCTTGTTGACTGGGAGGGTTATGGTCCGGAGGAACGTTGCTGGGTCCCATCGAGAAACATCCTGGACCCTCAGTTAATCACCGACTTCCGCAGAGATAAGGTTGTGGAAGCGTCCGGTGCCGTTCCTTAGAGGGGGGGTCCTGTCATGGATCTGACCTTTCTTCCCTTATCTCCACGTCGTTTTATTCGTCGTTATCGTTTACCGGTAATCTATCGGATTTTCCTGGGTTCCGTCACGAGTTTTGCTTTCACCTTGTCATTAGTGAGTTCACCTGGCAGTTAATTCCACTCACTATTTATACCCCGCTTCCGGACTCTCTCATTGCTTCCATGTTATTCCATTTAACATTCGAGCCGGTAAAGAGGTATAAGAAATTAGTGACAAAGCTAGTTTAAAAACGAAAGGGTTAGAAAGTAGGGTTTTTAGAAAGAAAGAAAGTTTCTTTTGGCTCTCATTGCTGAGCAGAGGCTTTCTCATTTCTTTCGTTGTGTACTCTGACTCCTTTAGTTTTCACTCCAATAACGGGAGTAAGATAAGCGTGTCTGCTTATTTCCTTTTTTACCGTTTCTACCGACTAGCGCTCTAACTGCGCCGACTCCAGTTTAAAGGGGTCTTATAGTTTTGGTTTCCTTTGTTCGTTCGCTCCACAAACGGAGTTAGATAAGCGTTATTGCTTATTCCTTTGTTTTGCTCGTTTAGCGAGCTCCTCGTTTATAGTGCGAGGTTTGTTGTTTCTTCATTTCTAGTTTTCTCCACTACGGATCATTGTCCGTTTTCAGTGGTGTTCTTAGGAACACTTTAAGATTGCCCAGCTATTGCTATTGGATCTCCAACACTCCCATCTCTGTCTCTGACAGAGATCCCTTACACCTAGTACTGGCTAAGGCCTAGCAGAGCAGTCATATTACCACAAACAAGATTAGTCAGTGTGAAACCCGGTAATAGAGACACAATTCACAGAGACCACGCAAATCAAGTCTAGAAATAGAACAATTTATTAGCCAGGCAAGTGGACACAGAAGTGAGATGTGCGGGAGAGTCTGACTACAGCTTCCCCATGCTGGTGTGACTATGGTACCACTACAGCACCAGGAGACCTGTTAAGCAGATTTTCCCATACTGGGAACTTGCACTCAGCCCTGAGCGAGACGCAGGGGTTCTGACTCCGAGACTCAAGCATACACACCACAGTGCTCAGAACACTGCAGCTCAGATCCTGTACTCTGGTTAAGCACTTGGAGCTGGAAAAGGGTTGAAAAGAAAGATGCAGATGATGTGAGAACATGATCATTTATTAATGACAATAATCATTGGTTACTGTGAGAGCAAATATGAACACATTCAATACCTATAGCTAAACACAGGATAACGTGCTGCTAAGACAAAGAAACATGAACAGGTTCACCAACAAAGTATATAACACACTGATTCCGTACGGTGTGACTATGGTACCAGGAGAACTGTTAAGCAGATTCTCCTTGAATGTTCCTTTGGACTTCCCTTAAATGCAGTCCTGAGCAGGCCTTCCACATTCGACAATTCTCTTTGTTTGTCCAAATAAGGTCTGGCAGGACAAACCCCTCACCACCCGGGGACCCCCCTCCAGGAAGAGAAACTGCATAGTCTACTCCCCCCGATCTAGTGATAGTAATAAGATTTTTTTAACGACGGCGCGTGATCTCATGATCTTCCCTATCAATTATCTAGAGACCAGGTGAGGTCCAGGTGATGGCCACTCTATGTTCCAGATACTTATATGGACAAGCGCATCCCTGATAACCTATACAATC
Organism: Ilyophis sp. 1 JC-2022; assembly: GCA_022702515.1. NCBI lineage: Eukaryota > Metazoa > Chordata > Actinopteri > Anguilliformes > Synaphobranchidae > Ilyophis > Ilyophis sp. 1 JC-2022. The sequence goes on from CM040396.1 coordinate 108,892,286, forward strand.
CTCCCTTCTTTCACATTCTTTATTCCTTCTCATGTATTTTGCCCCCTCCTATACTTTCACATACCCCACACTTCAATTGGCATTAATCCCGGTTCACCACATTTATCATATTATCCACAATTATTTACATGCACATACAGTACATATGATGCAAGATACATTATACAGCTTTGTTTCAGTCCAGAATATGTTCCAGGAACATTGGGTGCTTGTTCACAGGCCTTTTTATGACCTGTGATCAGGCCTGGGTTCCCGGCGTCATTAGGAGTCAAAGGGTCGCAAAGCTGTCCAATGTCCTGCAGAGTGCCTTTTCCAACCTCTAATTTCCAGTTGTAGGGTCAATTCCAGCTGTCGTTTACGACCATGTGCTTTTTATCACTCAAAGTTGCAGAGCAGGGGAGTTAGAAGTCCCGTGGGAAGAGGAAAAGATGCAACATGGTGGATAGCTTACGCCACCTGGTGAATTGTTTTATTGCACCCTCAAAGAAGTCACCACCAGCTCTGTAACCTCAGGGTTTATGACTGATAATCCAAAAAATCTATAATTTTCAGTCTTACAGATGAGTGGCTATAGAATGCATCTATCCAAAACTCTACTAGTGTGTTCAGTTAACAATAAACCCTCTTAAAACCACAATGCATAACTGCAGTAGTCAAGCCCTACAAAGGATACCGAGTTGAGGCTGAAGCATTTATCAGTCGAAATGGTAAAAATAGTTGACAGTGAACGATAGAGAATATAGCACAGTTTTCTGCTGAACATAACAATTCAACACAGTATCAACAAACGAAAGTACAATACAGCTTTACACTGTGAAAGCACATTTCATGTGCTGCCATCATTTCATGAAAAGCATTGGGTCTGTGCTAAGAGAGCACAGATATAATGGAAATTATGTCTGGTGTACGGTGGCCAGGAATGTACAGCATTTCAAACCCTATTTTAAACACTTTCCCATTCATGCAGGGTATAAAATTAACACCTGCCACCAGCCAAATGCTGGTAAAATTTTGATTGTGGCTGGTAAGATTTTTACTCTAGGAGCCACTTTGACAGACCTTCACCTTCACCGTTTTGACTATAAGTACATTATTTTTATTGTATTCTTTCTCGAACCTGAACACAGCAGTGACCCGCAAACATCCCCCCCCCCCCCTTACCCCTCTTCCCCTGAAAGCCACGAGAGGTCATGTGAGACTGGTAAATTAAGAGCCCAAACAAAGGGTGGCGTTCGTTCGTTTGTTCGTTCGTTCGTCCGTTCGTTCGGTCGTTCGTTCGGCCGTTCGTTAGATTATCGAATGGAGCGGATCCATACGGGCAGGTCTCCATCAGCAGTACAGCCCTCCATGCTGCTGCTTCTCATCATTCTGATACCCCAATGCACTCACATACTCACGTGGCCGGAGGGGGACATTGGGCCTTGCAAACCAATGCAGGGCAGTTGTGTTTGCCGCACCAACCCGAGGTGTGATATCCATAGCCGCCAGTTTAACAGAATTTCCGCATTTCCTCAAAGGGGGGGGGGGGGGAACAAGTACTCAGACATGTTCAAAATAGGCCGAAGCTGACTAAAGGCTGTGTCTTTGCACGGAAATTAATTTCAGGGATATTGATCCCAGAGCGGTTTATTGCTGTGTGACATCCATAATCAGAACAATGGCCTGTCCGGGGGAGGGGGGAGGGGGGGTGAAAAATGAGACGGAGCGAGAAAGAGGGTTTGAAGAGAGAGCGCCCGGACCCAGCTCTCAAACCTCACTATTAATTAATGTTCTTTCCTCACCTGATTGATCTTACTACAAACAACCATAAATTCCCTTTCAAACACAGACAGCCTGTTTGTTTAAGTACCTTTTCAAAACGATGATACCAAAACAAATTGACTGTAGTTTCTGTAATTATGAGTATTATAAGTAATTAAAGTGCAGAGACATTGCTAACGCTGTATAATAGTTGTGGGAATTGCTAGACATTATTCAAAGACCTTTTCTTATGAGTTCTACCAGTGAAATGCAAGCAGAACATGTTGTTTAACCTGATTTATGATACTTTGGAAATGCTTGTATTATGGCATTTCAAAATTGTTTTAATTTATATATATATTTCAGATCATTACAGAAACACACTTTGTTGCTGCAGAAACATCTGAACTTACCAGAGGTGTGTCCAGCAAGGCAAACTTTCGCGAACACAGCATGTTTGCATCTGTAGCATTCAGAGATGTAATTGTGTTTAGACATACAGAAAGACCCCCACACCCACGGCCATGGACCCACAGCCGGATCTCCTTGGAATTGGCAGCAAGAAATGTTACTAGACCTGGAAAGATCCACCAATGTCAGGCATTGTAGAGCCCTGGAAAGTCATAAAGTAATCCATTGAAAACTGGTCTATATTAGTGACAATAGGGGCCCATCCATGAACTTTATTGAAAAATAAGTCAGGAGAAACAACCCTTCAAGTGATCCATCCATATTTACTGCATATCTGGCGGCAGAGTGATTTGAAGAATAGGTTTGAGGCTTATTTGATACCTCAGACCCTTTATGATTTACAGCCATTTAGCCAAGCATGGGTTCCATACTATTCCTGTGTAATTTACATCTTAATCTAGTCCCACCCCCCAATTACCATAGAGATCAATTCAAATGCAGAGAGGTTGTAGTATTCTAAGAGTACCTGAAAATAAGATATCAAGAGTCTTTTAATATCCTTTTATGCCCAGGCCGTGTCTGAATCAACACTCTTCCACACTGTTGAGTAGCCTTGGTGAGTAGGTGAGACAAGTCGTTGAGTAGGCGAAAATGTTTCAAATTGCAGTATACCCGAAACACCCGGATGACTCACATACTTCCGTGGGTCCACTGAGTATATTCTGGAGCATACTTTTCAAGAAGTACACAAAAATTTTGGTTGCATAAATATGATGTGGGTTTAATTTTTTTTAAATGAGGCGCAGTGTGACATGGCCACGCAAGGGTGGGACGTCTTACGACACTTCCACAATACAGTTGGAAAATAGTATAGCGGATATTTTTTACGTACTGCTAAACAGTGCACATTAAACAGCACACTTCTGCCAGTGGACTGTATGCAGGAGACAGGGCACAATAGATAGGGCTCTGATTCGGACACAGCCCCAGTCATGATAGCCTCACCTGTTTACCTGCAGAATGTTCCAAACTTTTTTGAACTTCCCAGTTTTAAAAAGAAATATATGTAAAAGAGAATTTACAAATCACTGCTTTCTGCTTTTATGTGCATTTTTCATACTGTCTCAACTTTTTTGGAATTGGTGTCATACTTAAATGTCACAATGTAACTGCTTTATAGTAGCTCTTCAGGTTGCTAGCTTGCTAATTCTCACATTTAGTTTAGACTGGGGATGGTTAATTTGATATTTGCCCCAGTCCCATGCTTTCAAAAAAACCTCTACTGCCCCCATGCTGAGGGATGACTGAACTACAGGTGAGAAACCTGTACTGGAAACAATGGTGACCCTATTTATGGCAGGTGTTATGTAGGATTTATGGACTGTAGTTTGAGTAAAGTGTGGAATGGGAATGGGATTAGGGTGTGACCAGGACAGCTGGAATGGGATTAGGGCGTGACCAGGACAGCTAGAATGGGATTAGGGTGTGACCAGGACAGCTGGAATGGGATTAGGGCATGACCAGGACAGATAGAATGGGATTAGGGCGTGACCAGGACAGCTAGAATGGGATTAGGGCGTGACCAGGACAGCTAGAATGGGATTAGGGCGTGACCAGGACAGCTAGAATGGGATTAGGGCGTGACCAGGACAGCTAGAATGGGATTAGGGCGTGACCAGGACAGCTAGAATGGGATTAGGGCGTGACCAGGACAGCTAGAATGGGATTAGGGCATAACCAGGACAGCTAGAATGGGATTAGGGCATGACCAGGACAGCTGGAATGGGATTAGGGCGTGACCAGGACAGCTAGAATGGGATTAGGGCGTGACCAGGACAGCTGGAATGGATTTAGGGCGTGACCAGGACAGCTAGAACGGGATTAGGGCGTGACCAGGACAGATAGAATGGGATTAGGGCGTGACCAGGACAGCTGGAATGGGATTAGGGCGTGACCAGGACAGCTGGAATGGGATTAGGGCGTGACCAGGACAGCTAGAATGGGATTAGGGCGTGACCAGGACATCTGGAATGGGATTAGGGTGTGACCAGGACAGCTAGAATGGGATTAGGGCGTGACCAGGACAGCTGGAATGGGATTAGGGCGTGACCAGGACAGCTGGAATGGGATTAGGGCGTGACCAGGACAGCTAGAATGGGATTAGGGCATGACCAGGACAGCTAGAATGGGATTAGGGCGTGACCAGGACAGCTGGAATGGGATTAGGGCGTGACCAGGACAGCTGGAATGGGATTAGGGCGTGACCAGCACAGCTAGAATGGGATTAGGGCGTGACCAGGACAGCTGGAATGGGATTAGGGCGTGACCAGCACAGCTAGAATGGGATTAGGGCGTGACCAGGACATCTGGAATGGGATTAGGGCGTGACCAGGACAGCTAGAATGGGATTAGGGCGTGACCAGCACAGCTAGAATGGGATTAGGGCGTGACCAGGACAGCTGGAATGGGATTAGGGCATGACCAGGACAGCTAGAATGGGATTAGGGCGTGACCAGGACAGCTGGAATGGGATTAGGGCGTGACCAGGACAGCTGGAATGGGATTAGGGCGTGACCAGGACAGCTGGAATGGGATTAGGGCGTGACCAGGACAGCTGGAATGGGATTAGGGCGTGACCAGGACAGCTGGAATGGGATTAGGGCGTGACCAGGACAGCTAGAATGGGATTAGGGCGTGACCAGGACAGCTAGAATGGGATTAGGGTGTGACCAGGACAGCTAGAATGGGATTAGGGTGTGACCAGGACAGCTGGAATGGGATTAGGGCGTGACCAGGACAGCTGGAATGGGATTAGGGCGTGACCAGGACAGCTAGAATGGGATTAGGGCGTGACCAGGACAGCTAGAATGGGATTAGGGCGTGACCAGGACAGCTGGAATGGGATTAGGACGTGACCAGGACAGCTAGAATGGGATTAGGGCGTGACCAGGACAGCTAGAATGGGATTAGGGTGTGACCAGGACAGCTAGAATGGGATTAGGGTGTGACCAGGACAGCTGGAATGGGATTAGGGCGTGACCAGGACAGCTGGAATGGGATTAGGGCGTGACCAGGACAGCTAGAATGGGATTAGGGCGTGACCAGGACAGCTAGAATGGGATTAGGGCGTGACCAGGACAGCTGGAATGGGATTAGGGCGTGACCAGGACAGCTAGAATGGGATTAGGGCGTGACTAGGACACAGTTTTTCTAGGCTAACTGCAAAAACCAAGACATGAGGGATCTGCTTCAGACAAAAAAAATTTGTTTAAAGGCAACCTAGTCCTGTTCTGTGAAAAATCACTGGGGTATGCTATTCAGTAAATGTAATTCAGTGTATGTTTGGAGTTTAAATGGATTTAAAGTGTCGGCATTTTCTCAAAGGCTTTGAAAGAAATCCCGTAAAACAACTTAATTACAGCTGATTTATGCTTTTCATGTCCAACCAGACACTCTCTCAGGGTTTTCTTATTATAGAGAAAAGCCGCTCACCTTTGAGCGAGCCTGGGCCAGGAGGAATGTCGTATGAACACTTTTAGGGTCACATTACTCTAGCAATGCAGAGCTGTTTGTTTAGCATGCGGCGAGAAGAGCAACAACAAGCAATCTGTCACTTTGTTCAGCTTTCCTAAACACTCACCGGAGTGCTTATCAGCGCTGGAGATGAACGGACCAGCGGCAGCACGGCTGTTTATCATGGCCGGCGGAGCGTATTTCTCCTTGACAAAAACTTGGTAAAAACAAAATGGCACTTTGCCCATCAGAAGAACGACAACGGCGCTTTGTTCTGAAAATCAAAGGGACAGAAAGCTCGTATGGGGAAGCGGTCTGCTCGCTTCATCCGGTCCAGTTTATAGCTGAGAGATCTAAAATGACTAATTGTTTTTGTTTATTTTATTCAGTTAACACTCATATTATGCTCACATTTTATGACGCCTTTTATGTTTGGGGTCAAATTGACCCTAAATGTTTAAACTGACGCAAAACTATTGTAGTAGAAACATTCTGTGTCACCTTTTGTGTGTCTCCCAATTGACGAGCCTTTTATTCCTAAATATGAAAAATCTGTGATGAAACATCTCACTTTAGAGCCTGAGGTAAGTGAAAATCTGTGAAGTTTAAAACCTGTATGGGAAAGTGCCACCAGAATCACCCACAAAGAAATCTGAGGTAAAACATATTCTTACATTTTTTGTATATTCTTAAATTTTTTACGGCTACCCCACAAATGACCCCACAGAAAACCTTTGTATACAATGTTGGTACAGGACCTTTGAAAATATAATATGTTTATTCTGTGTTTACCATTTAATCCCAACAAATTAGAAAACAATCATGTAGTGTCAAGATGAAGAAATACCGTTAATTGGTTTTTAAGAGACATCAAACATCATCAAACGTTAAATCGATCCGGAACATACTGTGAAGGTTAAGCATATATGTTGAGATTTACTCATTACCGACTGCTATTACACTATGAGTGACAGCCAATAGAATTTCAGATTTTTTTCAGCTCTCTATTGTAAAGTGTTAGAAGAAGAATACAGGCTAATTGGCAGCTAATCAAGCCATGAGGCTGTAAGGAGACAGGCTTTAACTATAGCTCGGTTAGGAATGAATGAATCACTCAGGGAGAGCTAAATCACAAGCCTGTTCAGGCAGAATGGCCTGTTCTCATCATTATGTATTCTTATCTTCTTCTCATATTCTGTCGACCACAGATTTTATAGACTACCCGGACCTGCCCTCCCTTGTTCTAAGCTAGGTGAGGTTCTAACAAGGTTCCATGTCTTTTTGTTCTCCTGAATGACCATTATAACTGTGTTATAATTGGTCATGCCCCTTGATGAATTTTCAAAAGGGGCATCAAATAATGTTGTGCTATCAGTGGAAGACGAGTCAACAACTTTCAGTGTTGAGTATGGAATACAGAGCTGAACATCTGGCCTGGCGGATATGGAATAAAATCTGCGTTCCCGTGGTTACAGAGAAACGGCCGGGGGACATCGAGGGCACTGTTGACGTGAGGTTTCACCTTTTTTTTTTTTATCAGAGTCACTGTGTTCCTCCGAAACCATCGTTACTGGATCTTAGAATAACGGAGTCCAACGGGAACAATTTATCACCCCTGGCAGATTGGTGGAGGGGGTGAAAGAGAGAGCCGTAACCTCGAACAGGAGGTCACGCTCAGAGTAAACAGCAATAAAGCCACTGCCAAAAGAAAGACACAATAACAATATATCAGATGAGTAAGTTGGTTCGCGGTAGTTTTGAGTGATTGTGACACAAGCGGTAGTTGTTTTTAATAATGAGCCACATGAGGAATTACGTATCTGTTTTTATCACTGGCTGTCTGAGGGGCTTTTTGATGTCCGTTGGGCGGAGAGCAGGCGTGCACCAGCTTTTCTCTGTCAAAATGGTGAGTTAGTGATTCAGCACCCCCCCCCCCCCGCTGGTAAAATAATATACTGTACAAGCGTATAACCAATTATATGGTCCATGCATGCAAAATGTTTAGTAATTATACTGTATTATATATGGTATTGTAATACAGTATATTACACATTTACTGTATTTTGACGTCTATGTATACGCATTCAAGTCTATATTAAAGACGTTTTATGCTGTACATTAAATATAATATGAATGCTTTTTTCAGTGATAATTAAGTTCCGATATCTGAAATGTACCCCACTGGCCTGAGATTAAGCTCTTCACTTGAATGGCTCAACCGGGTCTCCCGTAAGTACCTCTACCCATTATAAGAATCATATTTATCTGTGTGGTTGACACATATTTATCAGTGTACAACGACTATACTTATGGTTTTCTGTTATGCGCAGAGACGGGGGAGATGAAACTAGCTTCAATAAAATATTTAAACGTGCCATAATCAACTAAATATGCTTTTTTATTTCTTACTTCAAACTCCCGTCTCATTTACTGAGAATCTATAAAGCCAGAAGGGTCAGCTGCTCATGAAGTATTGTCCTCCAATGAGGTCCTCCGGCTGAGTTGGAGAACTTGAGATCAAAGGTAACCGCTGGCAGTAGCAGCGTGTGCTGTGAGAACACGCCTGATTGGCTGAGCTCTCCTGAGTCATGGAGGATATTGCAGCAGTAGAATGAGCCAACAAATGTGATTGGCTGTTCCAACCTGGAGGGGGAAATAAAATAATGGGGATGAAAAAGCCATTTGTTTATATCGGTACGATTTCGTCTTCAGTCTATTTGACCGTTAAAAAGACCGTGATTCGGCTGTGGGTAGCTCTTAGAGTCTGGGCAGCTCTATAAAGCGCTAGCGCCCTGAACTGTGGACACGTCAGCCAGGAAAGAGGGTATTGAATCTGCCCTTGAAACAATACGCCATTGATATGCCACCTTGACAATATTGCCGTGCCGAGATGCTTCCAATTACGTGAGCCGCTGGAGGGGGACGGACATGGTCCTCGCCCCCACCCCCCCACACACACACTTTGAGACTTAATGCAATGCATTTAGGTGAATTTTACCCACAGGGAATTATTTTACAAATGAGGACATCTTAACGGAAAACCGTCCCGCTGCTTCAGGCCCTACTAATGGTCCCAATGTGGGGTGGGGGGGGGGTGTGCAGTGCAAACTGTGCAAAAGGCTTCGGCACCCTATATTAGTGTGTCAGTAGAAAAGAGCATATTTTACACTTCCAAACATTCGTTTTCCCCAAAAAATTGATTGAATAATCTTCCGCGAAAAGAAGAACAAGGAGTTCTGCAACAGCCTCCACAGAGCCCTGATCTCAAATCAAATCAAATCTATTTTATTTGTGTAACGCTTTTTATAGAGAACTGTCACAAAGACGCTGTATAGAGAGGTCTCAACATCATCGAGGCTGTCTGGGATTACCCGGACAGACAGAAGCAGGCGAGAGAGCCAGAGTCTGCAGAAGAACTGTGCCAAGTTCTCCAAGATGCTTGGAACAACCTACCAGGTGATTCTCTTATAAAACTGCAGGACAGTGTACCTGAGAGAATTGGTACAGTTTTAAAGGCAAAGGGTGGTCACACCAAATATGGATGTGATTTAGCTGTTCACTGTTTACCGCTCTTTATAAGTCAATTGTTTGATATTTAGAAACTTTTCATTTCATTACTTTTGAAAGCATCTTCGCCTTTTCTACAAGCGCCTAAGACTGTTGCACAGTAGCCTACTGTATATGAGAAGTTTGGGTCTGGAGATCCAGTGGATTTACTATTTCACCTCATCTCACTGTTTCCACAGCATATTGCCGTGCCGAGATGTTTCCAATTACGTGAGCCGCTGGAGGGGGACGGACATGGTCCTCTCTCCCCCCCCCCACCACTGTAATAGCCTGGATGCATTCTCACGTAAATACACAGACAATAACTTGTTAGGAAATATTATAAAATAATGCAAAATGCAATTCTATCTGGAGCGGGCTGCTTCTGGAAAAGAGGAAAACATGTGACCTTTACTTAGAGCAGCACACATATAGAAAGGTTGGCACAGCCAAAAACCATCCACCCCCCACCCTGCCTGCGCCTCGTCAAAAATTGCCGGCAGCACCTACCAAGTTACCCTTATGGCACTGGCACCATTATACTAGAAGCAGTTACACTCCTCCAGTGTGCACAGTCTCTCCCTACAGGCCACATGCAGTAGTTCATACAGGAGAGTATTTTACACCCTACAGTCCAGACAAAGCAACAGCAAAACCAGTGATTATTTTACACACTAGAGCCCAGAGGTGTGAAATCCAGGTTAACATCATATTACATTACATTTGGCAGACGCTTTTATCCAAAGTACAATAAGTGCATACCGCATACATAATTAGCGCAATTATTCAGCCAAGAGGCAGAACTAATAAGTGAAATCAGCTGGTTGAGTTCATGGGTGGAAGAAACATTCGACAGGACTTTTACTTTCTGACCCCTGCACTTTCCACCTCTGCTAGAGCCAATACATGACTATATGTGAGATATGTATATTATATATGCCTTCTGGTGCCTTATTCACAAGAATTAATGTAATCCAAGGTATTTTTACCCATTTAAATGACACTGCTGGCAGAATATGCCCAGTTAAGTCTCACTGCTGGTGACTCCAGATCACAGTCTACACAGTTAAGGGTACAGCCAAGGCCTGGACTCAAACCCGTGCCCCTCGACCACAGTCTGCACGCGTGGAGAGCACCTTTATGGACTGAGCCCCGCTGGCACCCCCTCAGGATGCCTAATAGAGCGATCAGGCGTTCATCCGAGCTCTGTAGCACAGGATCCCGCCAACATCACTGCCATACTTTAGACCAGGGGCTCGAACTCCAGTTCTGCTGGTTTTAGTGATTTAACTTTAATCAGCAGCCAATTAAAACGTTGGAAACAAGGTGTGCAGACTCTCTTTAGCCAATCAGTGACTTACATTAAGCACTTAAGTGCAGGAACACATCAAACACCAGCAGACACAGTAGCCCTCCAGGATTTGAGTTTGAGACCCCTGCTTTAGACCCTGTGGCCCTGCCCTAGAGCCCCCAAAATCCTCCCCCCTGTCTGGCAATAGGGCCTGTGGAAGAGAGGCCATCCATCCCCCCTTTCTGCCTCCCCTTGGCATTTCAGTCTCGTGGCAAAATGCCCAGCTGTAGAGATGGTTTGACCCTGTGTGTTACTCCCACCACTAGATGGAGACACATTTCTAGATATATGCTTGCCATAATTTGTAGCAAAAATTAGTTTGATTCTCTCTCTCTCTCTCTCTCTCTCTCTCTCTCTCTCTTTCTCTCTCTCTCTTTCTCTCTCTTTCACTCTCTATCTCTTGCTTTCTGTGAAAATAAGATTTGTGCTAGAAAAAACACAACTAATTGCAGAGATTTTCATTGGATAGTTTATAAAAATTATTATGATGGAGATTTGATCTGAGTAATTTAATGCCATCCAGGAATAGCTATGCTTAAAGAAGCTTGTTGGGAACATTAATATTTTTGAAAGGCTCCATCACACAGGCACGCAAATATAAACTGAGCAGCTTGCACCTTTGAGACACAGTACAGCACAACCCTGGAACAATACAGCCAGGAACTCCACAGCCAGGAACTCTATGGCCAGGAACCCCACAGCCAGGAACCCTACAACCAGGAACCCCACAGCCAGGAACTCCACAGCCAGGAACCCCACAGCCAGAAACTCTATGGCCAGGAACCCCACAGCCAGGAACCCTACAACCAGGAACCCCACAGCCAGGAACCCCCGTAGCCTGGAACCCCACAGCCAGGAACCCCACAGCCAGGAACGAGCCGGTCTTTTTCTCCCCGGCGCTGGAGGAGGAGAAAGCAGACAGCTGATAAATAAAGACTTCAGGAGGTGAGCAAGTGTGGCGGGCCTGCCTCATATCAGCCCTGTCAGCACCTCTTTCCCAAACTGCCCCTAAATCCTCTCACATTTTATAACCGGGGTGGCTGATGAAACGCTCCACTAACAAACAGGGGTCACCCACAGCACCTCGTGTGCTGTAGCGGGGTGCCACGCTAGACTACACTAATTAACAGCTCATAATTATATAAAACCTTGAATGGATGAATTCAGTGTGGGTTTCAAAAGGGGGCCTTACTTCTTTCCGGGCCGTTCCATATGAGCCCCGACCCCTAACTTCCCCGGTGGGGTCTCCGGCCACCCCCTCCTTCCTGTGGAGTGGAACATTCCGTGCCGTGCCTCATCAGGCCCTGTATTACGGGCGGGAGAACGGCTCTCCCCAATTCCACCCTGTAATCACCACAGTTAACGGCTTTCATTTTCTCCAGTATATATAGGCATAATTGTCAGTCGGCTCGGACAGGGGAAGGCACACTCGTTTGAAGGGCTGTTTGCAGTAAATGTCACAACTGATCAATGGAACCTGACAGAGAATGATTTCTGCACGCACATACACACACTGGTACACATGTGCACATAAAACATACACAAGAATGCACACACACATACACACAAATACATGCACACATGTACACAGTACACACACATGCACAGAGACTCAAGCACACATACACACATGCACGTACAAACACTTGCACATATACACACATATGCACATAACACAAAAACACATGCACATACATGCATATGGACACACGTGGACATGCATAACACACGCAACGTGCATGCACACACAACCTATGAAGTCTTTTCCACACCTGAACTTCCCAAGTTCCCAAGCTATTCTTTTTAAAACGCGTGATACATAACATGTATTTTCAACTTTTAAAAATATCATTTTTTCCTGCATATTACAATCTCAATTTGTAAGGACCAGTATAACAGGTTATATTTTATACTATAAATGTGCTTCCGGTAAGATATTTTCAGACAGTATAATACGAATGCTGATGAGATGGATCCCGTACTATTTGATGAAATACTCAACTAGCAAGCAGTCAGTAAGGCAATTTTACTCAACCATAGAGAAGGGGAAATTACAGAGAAGATTTTAATCAGAATCATGCATCTAGCTGGCTATCGAGCGACATTACCATGGTTAGGTATTTCAAAGACCTGACCTAGCTATTCAGGTAGCGATTGATCACAGTTAAACAATAAATCTTGTCCTGGCCATTTAGCTAGCGATTGATCACTGGTCGATAATAAATGAATAGATGGGTCACAGAGTTGCTGTAAATCTGCCTAGATACAGACATCTAGGTTGCAATTAAGTGATCTGTGTGTGTGGGCTGCTGTCGTTGGAGACGGAAGACTTGGCCTACCTTGTGAGGTCAAGTGTGAGGGAGACTGCGTGTGATCACATGACCCAGAGGATGATGTCACCTCCTAGAGCCAGAATACAGTGCAGCTTGGTCCATAAGTAGAGGGCCTTGACTTTCAGCTCCGGAAGAAAACTACAACTGGTGCCACGTGGAGAACAAGGGCCACGGCCACAGACAGACAGAAGCAGACAGTCAGTACCCTATAATCAGACAAGGCACAGATGCATATGGATAGAGACAGAATCACAGTGAATCATATATAAGAGCTAATGGGCTAATGGGCTAATGGGGTAAATAAATAAACAAACTAGAATGGTACTCAGAGAGATGCTACGCCGGCACGTGTGCTAATGTCCACCCTGAACGTAATATGCACTTTAATCTTGCACTGTGAAGGCAGGCATTGACCGATTGCGAGAAAAATTCTAGATTCAGGTCAGTGCCCAACTGTCAACATTTCCCCAAAGTTTCATCACAATCGGAGTAGAATTGTTTGACCTGTGGATGATAGGGTCACAAACACAGACAGACAGACAGACACACACACACACACACACACACACACACACAGGGGACAGGGTGTATAAAATAAAAGACAGAATAACACAGTAACCCTCTAGTCCCTAACCATGTTCTGGAAGATCTACCCTCCTGAAGGTCTGAGATCTCTAGCTGTTGAATGAGGTGTGCTTTGTTAGACACATTGCAGAGCAGGTTATCGCTCACAGCAGTGCTGATACAGGGTCACTAGTCTGTTCTGCCGTCCACAGAGAGCCATCATGGCCGACACAGCCGCCATTGTGGCTCTGACTTCTCATGAGTGTTCAGGGTGGGGACCCCCCTTTAATAATAACATGTTCCGGAAACAGGATGCAGGGCTGCCGTGGAGAAATAAATATGAAACTAGCACAGGGTGGCTGCCTGTTTACAAAATGTCTCCTTCAGTGCCTTTTGATCTCTGTTGATAAGTGGCAAAATTTATTTGAAATGTGCAGTGATGTATTCATTGGGTCAGGTGACTGCTCTGACGTCTGACATCCTGCTTGTCTTTTTTTTTTTTTTTTCCTTCTTACATGGTTTCATACTCTCAGAATGACCACATTAACCCAACTGTATGAGGTTAATACTCTCAGACTGACCACATTAACTCAACTGTATGAGGTTAATACTCTCAGACTGACCACATTAACTCAACTGTATGAGGTTAATACTCTCAGACTGACCACATTAACTCAACTGTACGAAGTTAATACTCTCAGAATGACCACATTAACCCAACTGTATGAGGTTAATACTCTCAGAATGACCACATTAACTCAACTGTATGAGGTTAATACTCTCAGAATGACCACATTAACCCAACTGTATGAGGTTAATACTCTCAGAATGACCACATTAACCCAACTGTATGAGGTTAATACTCTCAGAATGACCACATTAACTCAACTGTATGAGGTTAATACTCTCAGAATGACCACATTAACCCAACTGTATGAGGTTAATACTCTCAGAATGACCACATTAACCCAAACGTATGAGGTTAATACTCTCAGAATGACCACATTAACCCAACTGTATGAGGTTAATACTCTCAGAATGACCACATTAACCCAACTGTATGAGGTTAATACTCTCAGAATGACCACATTAACTCAACTGTATGAGGTTAATACTCTCAGAATGACCACATTAACCCAACTGTATGAGGTTAATACTCTCAGAATGACCACATTAACCCAAACGTATGAGGTTAATACTCTCAGAATGACCACATTAACCCAACTGTATGAGGTTAATACTTTCAGAATGACCACATTAACCCAACTATTATTTGAAAAATGTATTTTGAAAGAGTCAATGCATTTGTTTTACATTACATTACAGGCATTTAGCAGAATTACCCTAACCTTAACCATAACCCTAACTCTTATCCAGAGTGACTTGCACAGTTTTTCACTTTTTAAATTTAATTAGGTAACATTAAGTACATGGAAGCTTGTGGAAAGACCTCTATTATTTATGACCTTTAATTTAGAAACATTTAAATTAACATTTTGTATTTTTTATTTGAAGGGAAAGAACTGCTCACACTTAAGCCCCTATCCAACATGGATATGAAGACATGCTAATGAGAATGCTAAGCCCCTATCAAACATGGATATGAAGACATGCTAATGAGAATGCAGTGGTTATTATCAGTAAATCAAACTCTATTTAGTACTATATTTAGTATAGAACTCTTGAGGGCCTCTTTGGCCTCTTCAACAGGAAACCTCGCTTAAAAGCTCCACGAATCAAAAGGCTCTTCTGAACCTTGCTCTGATGCATTGTGTACTTTGGGACACCATGGACATTTATAAATCGAGTATATAACTGGAGTGCAAATCCACACACCAGGGGTCTCTAACTCCAGTCCTGGAGGGCTACGGTCTCTGCTGGTTTTTGTGATTTCCTTTCAATCAGCAGCCAATGAAAGCCTTGGAAACAAGGTGCGCAGAGTCCTCAGCCAATCAGTGACTTACATTAAGCACTTAAGCGCAGGAACACATCAAACCCAACAGACACAGCGGCCCTCCAGGATTTGAGTTTCAGATCCCCAGCCGACGCGATTATAAATCCTATGAGTAGGCTATTTAACAAACATGTCACTGTGCAAAACATATTTTGCCAATGCATTTAAATATAACTATGTTTAACTGATGCATTTTATTTGTTGAAAATAAGATACAGGGCAAAAAAAATTCATAATGTTTGTACTTTATTTGTTCAGTAGTAATTCCGTGGACCGGCAGCACACAGCTCGCGGGTTGGGAACAGCTGGATTAGGGAACTTGAGCTGTAATTTACAACAGGCTCTCCATGGCTTCTGGCAACCCATTGTAGCTATATATATATGTATATAGTCAAGCCAAGTTAAATGCAGAAAACATTTAGTTACCGTGACTGATATACATTCTTGTTAAATTATTGTTGTTGAGTAGAGAGATGGCATATCTAGATGTAGCCTATGCTAGTATCTGTGCAAAGAAGATAAATGTTCTCAAAGCCAGCATGTACAGGGGGTACCTGCAGGATGCTTGCTGGTATGAGCGAGAGAATGCAAATCTTGGTCCAGGTGTTTGCTGGTTTTTGCTGTGGCCAATCTCAGTCATGCAAGACATTTCCCCCAGAAAATTCACCCCAAGATCTGACCGTATGACACTCCGAAAATGTCCAAATAACCCTAAAGCTGCATCCAGGGATCTCTCCTCTGTCAACAGGATACATATTAGAGATCATAACTCCACCATTAGGAAAACAAACATGGCTTTTATGGAAAGGGTATCATAATTAGCCATGCATCATATTATTATCAAATAATAATAATTCAACAATTAAATGCTGCTTTTGTGTCAGTAATAAGTGAGAACACTTTAGAGTTAATGTAGGACAAAGAAAGCATTTTGGTCCATGACAACTGGAGATGTGCGCCTCTGCACAGCCGTGGAGAGTGAGTGAACCCCTCTGCTCAAAGTGAAGTGAACAGCTGAATAAAATAGAAGATCATTGAAACTGGTCTAGAATCCAACAATTGCACATAACATGTTACACAAATATGGCCCAATTATTCCTTTTTAGTTAAGTTTTTCACTAATCACATTCCACTGTACTACATAGAGATCAACTCCAGCTGTTGAGGACCAAAATATTTTCTGTTCTTTTTTTATACATTTGTTGAAGTGTATTCACTTATTACTGATATAACAGCGACATGTCATTAATGATTTATTTGCATTTCATAAAAATATGACTAAGAGGCAATTATGGTTGATTGGCATAATTATAAAAAAAAAACAAGTCATCAATATTCACAAAACAGCATAGATAATCAGGTTAGGAACAGAGGTTAAACAGCATAGATAATCAGGTTAGGAACAGAGGTTAAACAGCATAGATAATCAGGTTAGGACCGAGGTTAAACAGCATAGATAATCAGGTTAGGAACAGAGGTTAAACAGCATAGATAATCAGGTTAGAAAGAAAACAGCATAGATAATCAGGTTAGGAACAGAGGTTGAGGTAAACAGCGTAGATAGTCAGGTTAGGAACAGAGGTTAAACAGCATAGATAGTCAGGTTAGGAACAGAGGTTAAACAGCATAGATAATCAGGTTAGGAACAGAGGTTGAGGTAAACAGTGTAGATAATCAGGTTAGGAACAGAGGTTAAACAGCATAGATAGTCAGGTTAGGAACAGAGGTTAAACAGCATAGATAGTCAGGTTAGGAACAGAGGTTAAACAGCATAGATAATCAAGTTAGGACAGAGGTTAAACAGCAAAGATAATCAGGTTAGGAACAGAGGTTAAACAGTGTAGATAATCAGGTTAGGAACAGAGGTTAAACAGCATAGATAATCAGGTTAGGAACAGAGGTTAAACAGCATAGATAATCAGGTTAAAAACAGAGGTTAAACAGCATAGATAATCAGGTTAGAAACAGAGGTTAAACAGCATAGATAATCAGGTTAGGAACAGAGGTTGAGGTAAACAGCGTAGTCAGGTTAGGAACAGAGGTTAAACAGCATAGATAATCAGGTTAAGAACAGAGGTTAAACAGCATAGATAATCAGGTTAGAAACAGAGGTTAAACAGCATAGATAATCAGGTTAGGAACAGAGGTTGAGGTAAACAGCGTAGTCAGGTTAGGAACAGAGGTTAAACAGCATAGATAATCAGGTTAGGAACAGAGGTTAAACAGCATAGATAATCGGGTTAAGAACAGAGGTTAAACAGCATAGATAATCAGGTTAGGAACAGAGGTTAAACAGCATAGATAATCAGGTTAGGAACAGAGGTTAAACAGCATAGATAATCAGGTTAGGAACAGAGGTTGAGGTAAACAGCGTAGATAATCAGGTTAGGAACAGAGGTTAAACAGCATAGATAATCAGGTTAGGAACAGAGGTTAAACAGCATAGATAATCAGGTTAGAAACAGAGGTTAAACAGCATAGATAATCAGGTTAGGAACAGAGGTTGAGGTAAACAGCGTAGTCAGGTTAGGAACAGAGGTTAAACAGCATAGATAATCAGGTTAAGAACAGAGGTTAAACAGAATAGATAATCAGGTTAAGAACAGAGGTTAAACAGAATAGATAATCAGGTTAGGAACAGAGGTTAAACAGCATAGATAATCAGGTTAGGAACAGAGGTTAAACAGCATAGATAATCAGGTTAAGAACAGAGGTTAAACAGCATAGATAATCAGGTTAGGAACAGAGGTTAAACAGCATAGATAATCAGGTTAAGAACAGAGGTTAAACAGCATAATCAATCAGGTTAAGAACAGAGGTTAAACAGCATAGATAATCAGGTTAGGAACATAGGTTAAACAGCATAGATAATCAGGTTAAGAACAGAGGTTAAACAGCATAGATAATCAGGTTAAGAACAGAGGTTAAACAGCATAGATAATCAGGTTAAGAACAGAGGTTAAACAGCATAGATAATCAGGTTAGGAACAGAGGTTAAACAGCATATATAATCAGGTTAGGAACAGAGGTTAAACAGCATAATCAGGTTAAGAACAGAGGTTAAACAGCATAATCAGGTTAGGAACAGAGGTTAAACAGCATAGATAATCAGGTTAAGAACAGAGGTTAAACAGCATAATCAATCAGGTTAAGAACAGAGGTTAAACAGCATAGATAATCAGGTTAGGAACAGAGGTTAAACAGCATAGATAATCAGGTTAAGAACAGAGGTTAAACAGCATAGATAATCAGGTTAAGAACAGAGGTTAAACAGCATAGATAATCAGGTTAGGAACAGAGGTTAAACAGCATAGATAATCAGGTTAAGAACAGAGGTTAAACAGCATAGATAATCAGGTTAGGAACAGAGGTTAAACAGCATAATCAGGTTAGGAACAGAAGTTGAGGTAAACAGCGTAGATAATCAGGTTAGGAACAGAGGTTAAACAGCATAGATAGTCAGGTTAGGAACAGAGGTTAAACAGCATAGATAATCAGGTTAAGAACAGAGGTTAAACAGCATAGATAATCAGGTTAGGAACAGAGGTTAAACAGCATAATCAGGTTAGGAACAGAGGTTAAACAGCATAGATAATCAGGTTAGGAACAGAGGTTAAACAGCGTAGTCAGGTTAGGAACAGAGGTTAAACAGCATAGATAATCAGGTTAGGAACAGAGGTTAAACAGCATAATCAGGTTAGGAACAGAGGTTGAGGTTTTGCGTAGCAAACATGTGGCAGATGTTTTATGTTTCCTGGAAAACTGGTGTTTCCAATATATATATATATACATATATATATATACACACATATATATATACACATATATACACATATATATATATATATATATACACACACAGTATGCAGATAAAGAAACAAATAAATATGCAAATAATAAAGAAAGGATAGAAGCCATTTTGGGTTCATTTGGTGATTTTATTGATTCACAGTAAAGAGTCAACTATGGACAGACACCACGTGTCTGTATCCACCAACAGACACTGTCACTGTACGAAAAACTGACAAGAAAAGAAGACTTGAACCTTCCCACTTTCAGACGATGAAACATCTCACACACTTCTCCACACAAACACCGATAACACAACACCGATGTGGAGCGGAGTGAAACTTCGATCAGGTCAGGAATGTGGCAGCACGCTGGCGGTTGAACGTTGGTTTTGTTGCATGAGCTCACTACGATGAAACCACTTCCTGTGGAGACTTGGTTGTCAAGCCGACCACCAAAGACTGAATAAGTATGTAATGACAATCATGAGGAACACTAGCTTTTATAAAGAAAATCCCTGAGCGTGTAGAATTTCACCCACGGGTAAAAACCTGCAGCCTCTGCTGTTCGTCAAACACAGCTAAATAAGAACGCGATGGCGTTTCAAACTTTAGATAGTGCGATAGGCTTACAGAGAGGAGGTAACAGCGTTGGCACGTGCATACAGTAACATGATGTCATGAAGTAGTTATTCAGGGCAAAAACAAAATAAGTGTTGCTGAGGATTGCAAATATAATGGAATACAAAATTAAATATGGGGAAAAGCTCCTTTTGATACATTACAAGCTACTGTACATGAGCACCATATTTAAAAACAAAAACACAAATACATTATTATCACTAATATTACTATAGAACTATCTGTAGAAAATTTGCTGGCAATTTAGTCAAGATTAGTCCATGATCTTGCATCATCACAAGCATCCATCTTGTATTCTAATGGGGTTCTTCTTCTGTGGTAGGTGTCTTTGTTTCCATTGCTTTGTGTTGTTTGGTGATACCACAGCACTCAGAACTCTCTGTAGAGGATGAACTGGTCACTGGTCGACGTTTAAGGCTTCTAGGAGGGAATGCCAAACAGTGTGGGTTGGAGAGTCTGACGTGACTGCTCAAAGCATTAATTAAGCTGCTTGCGCTTTTTGTTTATTACTAAAAGAATATAAATTTTAAAAAGCCACACAAAAGCTAAGAGCTCTTTTCCAGTGGGATTGGCAGTTACAGTAAAGCTAATTTCTTTGTTCAGAACTGAAAGACAGAAGGCAACATGTAATAAATAAAAACGTGGCAATACAAAACCCCTGGAAAAGAAATCAGTCCTAATAGAAGAAGTACACGGAATAGTGACTAATACTGTGATTGGAGAGGAGATTACAGTATCATACTGCAAATGAATCACTTTACAAATTAAAGGCCAATTATGTATGTTCAATGGTTATTAAGGTCCACATTACAGAATAACAGCAACTGTTTATTGTACAAAGTACAAACAACAATCAATCTGTGTATTTTTGGGCCAGACATTTTTCTCTCTTTTAGAGGGAAATACATACATGTGATATTCCAAGAGCCCAGATGTCTATAAAAGCTACTTTCTGGCAGCAAGAAAACAAGTATCTCCCTATGCACATACCAGCCCAATCACAACATGTTTTGCACACTGCAAATTTAAAAAAAAAATTTATAACCTGGGTCCCGTTTCCCAAAAGTATCTTAGAGTTAAGAGTGTTTTGTGTTTGTGCTGTCTGCATTTTATAATTAACATTTTAAAAATGTACTGATATTACATAAAACAAATAATAAAAATATAGAAAGACAAAAAACAAACAATGAAACTAATATAAAAACAAAATAGCCCAAGATAATCTTTATCCAAGATCCTTTTGGGAAAGGGGGCCCTGGTTGTTTTCACATTTTGACTCAAACTGACAAGGCATAATAGTTAAACTGCATTGTCTAAATCAGAGGACTGTAACCATGGTGCTGAAAAAGCCACATGATTGGATGGTTTCTTTCCCTTTAAACTCAGCCAGTTTGGACCCAGGAAACCAGGTGAGGAGAGTTAAATATGTAATTGGCGATTGCTTTAATTTGGGCTCCTTTCTTTTAATCACGAAGGCACTGATACTGATTTCACATGTTCAATCAGCCTAAGAGTGGGTGTTAAATGACTCGTTTCATATACAGTATATTACTTTCATTTAGAAATCAATTTGAACAGAAATCTCATTGGCTATGCTTAAAATAGGCAAACTTCATTCAGGCCTAAAATAAATTAACCCATAGCACATATATAGTACATATATAGCACATATATAGCACATAGTACATATATAGCTTAGAATAACTAGAGATGCAGCATATTTCATTTATATGTTCAATAATGAGGCTGTGTATTTTAAAACATGTCAAGTGACATTTCTACACATAACTGAGCAAACAACCGCTACAGTGTACAGTATGTTTGGTAATAAAAATACATCTTTAAATATGAATCATTAAATTTACAGAGCGCCAACTTTGGAACACTTGATGGGTTGATTTAATCTATAATTCTGGATAAAATTTGGGGCACAAATTTTTTCATATAAACAAACTGTCAGAATACTGATGTTTAACAAATAAAGTGCATCAATTGATTACAATAATTTGACTTTCTGTGACACTAATTCCAAATCTTTTTGGTTGAGATGAAACTACAGCCCTACCAGTGATTGTTTTGTGAATACCTAAAACTGAACTGTACATGGCAATACATGTGCAATATCACAGAAAATATCTATTTCAAATGGCAAAACCTAATTACACACTATTAGACTTTCATACACAACAACACACGGTACGGCCTTAAGGAAGTATGTGAATTTGTCATAACAGCACCTTGACAAAAATGCACCAATATCCAGATTCCCCCCCGATTACAGATCTGGAAATCAGAAATGAAGGCCAGGCCAGAGTCCAGGATATAAAGTAAAAACCTCCTCCCTCTCCCACAGCCGTTTGTCCATACATACCACTCTCCAAGGGGTGAATGTCATAACAGCCTATGACAAAGCCAGTCATTCTCAATCATGGGTACCCCTGTCAATAACTGCCTGTAATACTTTTAATGATATCGGTACTTTATCAATACATAATCTACAGATGGATTTACTTCACATATTAATGCAATTATATTTTTATAAGTTCATAAATAAAATGTTGCTTTGGCTAAATGTATAATTATTGCTTTTTTGTCCTGTGGTGTAGATCAACTATAGCAGGTGTTCTGTAAATATCTGTAGGTAAGAAAATGTTCATTGGGAAACAGCTTTTAGTGAAAAGGTTTAGGAGCCCAGGTTTGATTGAGATCTGGAACACTGAACCCTGTTGCTGTGTAAACTGAAGTGATCTTGTTACCACGGTGACACCTGTGTCCTCTGGTTGCCAGGGGGATCGACCTGGAAAGTTCTCTCTTGGGAGGATGTGAGTGTTGGTGCATGTTGATCCGCTGGTGGTGTGGTGCATTGCATGATGGGAGCTACGGGTTCCATCCTGTGGTGTTTTTAATGAGTCATTCTGCCCCGAGGCGTGAGCCCTCACACCCCGCCCCCATTCTGGAGCGTCCCAGCGCTGCCCCCTGCTGGTCCATTAGATGAAGTTGTTGGAGATCTGGCGCTGGTGCTCAAACAGGTCCTCTATCTCTGCGCTGTAGGCGTCTCCTAGGGACCAGATAGAGAGGAGATACCATGGCATTGTGTGTGTGTGTGTGTGTGTGTGTGTGTGTGTGTGTGTGAGAAAGAGAGAAAGAGAAAGATAGAGAGAAAAAATGCATGGCATTTTGTATGTGTGTGTGTGTGTGTGTGGGTACATTTGTCTGTGTATGCTTATGCATGTGTGTGTGTGTGTGTGTGTGTGTGTTGTGTGAGAGAGAGGAGATACCATGGCATTGTGTGCGTGTGTGTGTTTGTTGTGTGAGAGAGAGGAGATACCATGGCATTGTGTGCGTGTGTGTGCGTGCGTGCGTGCGTGTGTGTGTAAGAAAGAGAAAGAGAGAGAGAAAAAATGCATGGAATTTTGTATGTGTGTGTGTGTGTGTGTCTGTGGGTATGTTTGTCTGTGTATGTTTATGCATGTGTGTGTGTGTGTGTGTGTGTGTGTGTATGTGTGTATGCACGTGTGTGTGTGTTTGTTGTGTGAGAGAGAGGAGATACCATGGCATTTTGTGTGTGTGTAGTGTGTGTATGCACGTTTGTTTGTGTATGTACGCACGTTTAGGTGTGTATGTTTATGTGTATGTGTATGGGTGTGTGTGTGTGTTTGTGTACTTTGCGTTAAACAGAGCCATACCTGCGTGACAGCCGTACATGTACACCCTGTTTCCGTCATATTTGCATCGACAGCGCATGACGTTGTTCATGAAATCCGATTCCGCCATGTCTAAGGAAGGATTGACCTCGACCTGTAAGGACAGGTAAACAAAGAGAACCCAAAGGGGATCTTTAACCTGGCAGACGCACCTGTTACTGTTTAAACTGTAAACAGTAATCTGCATTTTCTCGTCTTGCACTGAAAGCAGAAAGTTAAAAACGTATGGTGATTCATCAACAATGTACAGCGTGTTGGGTAGACAATCCCTGGGTGCACATTTGAACTCTGCACTCTTAGTCCGTGATGAAAAACACAGCCTGCTCAATTATTACCTGTCTCCGAATCATTCTTTAAATTACGTAACGTGTACATCCTTGGCTAGGGTCACGCCTGCGCTCGTGGTGAGATCCTTTACTGACTGAGCTACTCTATAAGGCCCAGCCTGCGCTTATAGTGAGAGCCTTTACTGACTGAGCTACTCTATAAGGCCCAGCCTGCGCTTATAGTGAGAGCCTTTACTGACTGAGCTGCTCTATAGGGCCCATTCTCTGTGCTTGACACTCACTACAAACATCCAAAAAGTAGGCAAAAGAAGATAAAAGCACAATGGATGGACCCCAAACTTATTTGAGAGGAGAGGGCAAAATTCCCTGTATGCGCAATGTAGGTTAGGTACGGGAGAGGGGGACTATGCATAAAAAGGACTACAATTCCCACATGGAATGTGGCAATTAAAGTGGACTGTCTGCAAATTCTCAGAGGAACACACACCATGGACGAGCAGCTTCGACACAGCTCAGATTCACAGAGGGACACACACCATGGACGAGCAGCTTAGACACAGCTCAGATTCACAGAGGGACACACACCATGGACGAGCAGCTTAGACACTTCACCGTGTCCCATTGCCACCGTCAGCTCAGACCTGCCTTCACCGGTGTGACTGCTTAGAGAATATTGGTTATGTCCTAAAAAGTAAAAAACCTTCTGAACTGCATGTGCTTTCACCAGGACTAGAGCGGAAACGGACGCACGGCTCACAGCCAGGCAAGCAATGCAGCCCCTGCTCAAGGCAAACACCTGCTCGTGTGGGCTCAACTGGGGGTTTTCAAAAGTATGTTCAGTTTTTAACGTATGTATGCACTCTACGTTTGCTTTCCAACGAAGAGCACATTAGAAACAAGTTCTTCACCTTCACACGTCTTATCCTCTGGGTTGATGTTAGTACTTACTCTTTTATCTTATCCAATAAATCAATCAATGAAAACATTCAGCCTTCCATCAAACAGAAGCCCAGCTGCAGAAGCTACAGAAGCTACTGTATGACTGACAGACGTTCAGCGGTTGCTGTTGTTAGGGGTCAGATTGATCTAATTCATCTCCACAATGTCCTAGCAGTGGAAGGCCATTTCTGAATAGAGATCACATGCACGTGAAATTGTCAGATAGCCTTTCATTAAAAAGCAGTCTTGGCTTGTATTGTTTTTATAGCCTGTCTGATTCATGCCTATAAAAAGATGGAATTACTTTTCCATATTCCAAAGGCTTTTTTGTTTTGTTTTTCAGTTTCCTTGATTCACTGTGTGTGTGTGTGTGTGTGTGTGTGTGTGTGTGTGTGTGTGTGTGTGTGTGTGTGTGTGTGTGTGTGTGTGTGTGTGTGTGTGTGTGGGGAAATGTTTGGTATATATGTGTGTGCTTGAGTCAAACAGCTACCGTCAACATTAATAACTCAAATGATTATCTGGAAGATGTTGCACCATGCACCATGCACCGTGCACCATGCATCATGCACCACATGCGTCTTGCATTAGTTCACTTAGTTGTTAACAGTAGGTGGTACATGTTAGACTATTATAATGCTTAAAATGCTCCTCTGTATTGTAAAAGTATTTTACTGCAAAACTGTAGATGAAGTTCAAAGGTAGCAGCAATAGAGTTACTGAATAGTCTTAACCAGCCAAAGTTACATAATTTAATATTGCACATTTTTGGCAGGTTTGTAAACAGTATTTCACATGTCTTTTGTGGCACAGATGGAAAAGGACAGCAAGCTAACACCCATTTAAATTCAATGTTTTAATTTCAATGTCACCCACGAGCACAGCAAGAGAGGCTATTTATATGAGAACAATATACAGCCTTACCATAGATTCAGGAACATTGTATTAAACTGCTTTAATATAGATTATTATGAGCACTAAATGAGTACTAAAGTTGAAGCAGCATGTGTTTGAAAATAAAACTGGGTGGAGCAGACGTTAAATCATTTCTCTCACTGTTGCGTGAGTCTAATAAAACCTGAGCACAAACAGGTAAAAGAGTCCAGTCCAAGGTTTCAGGTAAATGAGCGTCTCCTTCAGTGGTGACACACAGACTTTTGGGGGGGAATAGGTGATCTGTTGCCTTTTATTCCACATAGTTAAGATCTGAAGCAGCGTTGTGGAAACTAAATCAAATAGGCCCTTTTATGCACACTGCCCAGCCACAGCAGAGGGCTGCTTTCATTATAGATTCACAAGTGCTGATGCAAGGCTTTTGTTCTGCCCCACCAGTTTGTTGATCGTATTGCGGAACCATTTTCTAAATGGCTGCTCTGGGGGAAAAAAAACTACACCCACTTTAAATACAGGTTGAATGCCATTCGAAAATAAATGACTCAAAACAGCCTGATTTATTTTATTTTTTTCGAGAATGTGCGCAATCTTAGTCCGTGCTTTTGGGAAAATTATAGTCTGCAGCATTTAATTTTTATCCTTGTGGTCCTGGGAGGCAATGGGACCGTTGGAATGCGCTCCGAACTGTGAAACTGCTTGTTAAGGCAGGGCAGAGGAATTCATCACTGATAAATTACGCATTTCTAATGGAGGTTAACAGAGGGGCCTTGTGTAGGCCAAGCACTGATTCTCTATGAGGGAACCAAGGGTAATTGAGTTCTTTGACTGAAATTGTTACAGTACAGTGACACACCTTTTAATTTCCAAGATTGTGGCCCAGAGATTCAATCTCTATGCAGTGTCGCTTGACAAACTTTAACAAAATGTAAGCAAATGTTTTTCCCTTACACAACACTGAGTTCAGTAGACGCTGCAAAAAAATAAAATAAAATGTGGACACAGAAGCCCAGAAAAACACAGCACTCCCTAACTAATGTTGCTCAATTGTCAGGCCAGGGTACAGTGTGGTTAGCTGAATCTTGGTTAAAATCATAAATAACTGCATTCTGCAGTCTCTGTCTCTGTGTAGCGTAAATCACCAACAGCAAACAGCTCTGTTCATGTCGGGTTGGGTTTGGTATTTGGCTCGTCGGTTCTGTTTGGCGGACGTGACCCGACGAGCGACCTGACCTTTCCCTTTCACCACGGTCTTCTGCTACACTGCAAATAACTGAGGTGTGCCACAGCTTCGTAATTAAGATCTGCTGAAACCGACATAAATATATCTGTATTTATCACAGCTACACACAGTGTAAATAAATAGAGAAAGGACTGACAGTGAGGTAAGCTGTAATTACACAAGACTTCCCATCCTACATGGGTGTGATGCGTGAAAGAGTCCTTGGCTTTAATTTAGCTGCTGGGTTGGTGTGAGTCAAGCTTTCACCGTGCGAGCAGCATGTGTGGAGATGCCAGCTTTGACTTTCTGAACACAGGAAGCCTGCAGGTGTCACCCCCCACACACACACCTGCCATCTTTCACTTGTCTGAAAGACTCGTCAACTCGTCAGAAACGCCCCAATTTGTGATCGAAATAGATTAAATCTGTTGTTCCATTTTCAAATTCCCTGCACCCAGCACTAGAACACCTAGAACCAGGGAATTAAATGTACTTTTTCATCCACAGGCCAGAGTGGCTTGCGGATCTCAAAAATCACCAGCCATTTTTAACATTTTACCAGCCACATTATCCTTTACAATATAACACAACCTGGTTGGTTACCTTACCTGCCAAAGTGGCTGCTACAGTAAAAAAAATCTTACCAGGCACAAGAACATAGTTAATTTAACACCCTGTCTAGGACCGTGTATAAGTAAATATACTGGGGCTGTGTTTCATGGTTCAGGCTAGGCTCTTTAGTTCCAGTGAAGGGAAATCTTAACACTACAGCATACAATGACATTCTAGAAGATTCTGGATTTCCAACGTTGTGGCAACAGTTTGGGAAAGGCCCTTTTTGGGCAGTTACCAGTTTGGGTAAGCCTGTACTGTGTATGTCTCTGGGCTGTGCGCGCAAAAGATTGGCGCTCCCATTAAAATGAATGGGGAATATCAGACCTTTGAAGGTGAAATGAAACTTCCGATTAGTTATGACCACAAAATATGGACTGATTCGGTTTTTTTTGGCTGTCAAATCAGCTTGGTTTTCTCCATTGATTTCAATGGGCAGAAAGCTCTTTTGCGCTCAGCAAGCATACTTCCTGGTGCCTCACTGCCTGGCCCCTCCCACCCTCTCCAGTTCCGATATAGGCTCTATGGTGACTGTGCTGCGCTGACTGGAACAGAACAGAGCGTGCTCAGTGGACCCTGGGTGACCTCTGACCTGGAAGATGTAGTCTCCTGGCCTCACATCCGTAACGTCTACCCACTGGCAGTCGATGTCATGGCGGTAGGTATCCCAGCATCCCACAGAAATGCCCTGCTCCCCCATGTTGTAGCAAGCGTAACGTTTCTGTAATCCTAATGTCAGTAAAACAAAACATCTTTTTGCTTACCATAATAATGATTATATAGCAGGTAAATACAAAGATGCAGAATATTTACAGAGGATTAGCATCTCTTTGATTAGGAGGCGAATTTACTTTGTTTCTGAATGCCACGAGACACAAACAGGCAAACACAATGTGCACATAATCAAAGGTGTTGTAAAATTAATGATAGAAATCTGTGTTTATTTAAAAAGGCAGCAGGGCCGTTGTATTCTACAGTGAAGTCAGACGCCCTTGTGACCGTTAAACGCTCGTGTTTACAGTGTTTGTCACTGTGGAGCCTCTAATTGGCTAAACATTCTTCAGCGTTGCACCATATTAGAATTCCCAAATCCAAATATTTTCCACACAAATATGAGAGTACCGTCGGGGCAGTAGGTGTCCTCCAGACAGAAGCTGGCCTTGTGCCCCTCTGCAACTTTGGTGCCGTTAAGGGTCAGGAGGTCATAGTGAG
The DNA here is from genome assembly GCA_022702515.1 of Ilyophis sp. 1 JC-2022. Taxonomy (NCBI): domain Eukaryota; kingdom Metazoa; phylum Chordata; class Actinopteri; order Anguilliformes; family Synaphobranchidae; genus Ilyophis; species Ilyophis sp. 1 JC-2022. The sequence goes on from CM040396.1 coordinate 108,920,992, forward strand.
TGAACACCTCAATGCTGTGGTAGTGCCTGTGGACACAGGGAGACAGGTGTGAGACAGGTGTGATACAGGTGTGATACAAGGAGACAGGTGTGATACAGGGAGACAGGTGTGCTACAGGGAGACAGGTGTGCTACAGGGATGCTTCTTCAAGGTGACAGGCAGATTAAATCCTGGGGAAATGGAATCTCATCAGGCCTTGCAGCTAAAACAGATTCAAATTGTTCAACATCTAATGTTCACATCAAAGTCAGGATTCTACAAAGCTGGATATTGTGGCAAATTGCAATTATAGGGCCACGTGCCATTGGTAGATTAGATTAAAAGATAGTAACTTTTTTTTCTATAAAGGAACACTTTCACAGTTTCAGGTTGAAAAACACTGAAAAACTATAATAATTAGACTTTATATCTTTTTTTCTAATAGGGCTTGCTGTAATTATTAGGGGTAACGGTCAATAAAAGAACCATGTTTGAAAGTCTGTAAAGGTCACTAGGGGGTCTGAATAGGGGAGGAAACTGAACAAGGACCTTCTTAATTTGGCCTGGAGAGTTCTGCAGACTTGAGTTGTAAAACTGAGATTTTATGGAATAGTTTTCTCTGTATCTGACATATTAAACTTGATTGTTTTTAGAATCCTAAGCAGTGCAGAACTCCCCTCGTGTTTAAACCTGCCGAAGGCAATCGAGGGAGTGTAATATACTGTTCAAAACACTTCACCCCATAATACATGCCTATGAATTAATAGCAATAATAAGAGGTAATTCTAGAACAATTACACTGTTTTTACGAGGACATCGTTTCACCCTGAAGCAGAACCTCTGAATCTTGGAAAGAGACCAGGCGGGCTAACAGCAGAGCACTGCTGGAGCAGGCTGCTTTGATTGGCCCGTTACTGCTCAGCTGAGCAGTAGCAAATTGCTTTGATTGGTCAGCTGAGCAGAAGAAGCCTATTTTGATTGGTCAGTGCTGAATGTACTGTATGTAGGGCCGCAGACAGAGAGATGACAGGAAATCTGTTTTTTTTTTGTCTTTGCCTTGCTTCATGTTTGCTCAAAATTCAACACAATTTATAATGCCCTCTGTATAATGCACAGAAAGACCACCACTAATCACTAATTAATTAATTATTATTATTATTATTATTATTATTATTATTATAACATGACTCTGATGATACAGACAGACTATTTGGTATGTTTATGAATTGTATTACTAGGCTATGCAGCATTTTATGACCAGATGCTCTAATCTCTAATGACTTACACAGATCACTGTTTATACCATTTATACAGCTGGATATTTACTGATGCAATTCAACTTAAGTACTTTGCACAAAAGTACAACAGCAGTTCCTACAATCTTTAAGATGCAATCCACCACTGTGCAACACTGACACCCTTTTGTAATAGTATTATTAGTTTTTATGATTATAATTTATTTATTTATTATTTTTATTCTTAGTATTACGACATTGGCCATCCTATTTATTATGATGTCAACAGTGTGAAGACCTGGGGGGTATTCCACAAAACAGGATTATCAAGTTATCCAGATAACTGTGAGAACGATAAGGCCGTATCGTCACATTAGTGAGATTTCATTGGGATAAAAATTTATTCGAATGCACTAGCAGTGTGATTTAGTAATGCATTATTATATATATAATACATATTGTTAGCTGCTGATAATAAAGAAGGTTTCTGAGGTTATTACATGGTATTATTTTAGAGTTATCTGGCTAACCTGCTTATCCTGCTTCGTGGAATACCCCCCTGGAAATGGGGGTGCAGTTGGAGGAATTGGGGTTCAGGCTCGGAGTAGAGTGAATAACTAGACTCCTTCAGAGAGCCTAGCTGATGACCTCAGTCTGCACAAGGTGTGTTTCGGGACGGAGGTGGCCCACAATGCCCTTCACTCAAGGCCCTGAATGCAGCCCTTTCATACGCATGTGTTGATGGAATAGATTAAGGAAGGGGCCTGAGGCTACAGATGAGCCCTGGCTGAGCCCACAACAGCCCACCTTGTTTTCACAAAATGGGGCCAGCCATTATTTCAGGAAACTACCTACCAGGGTGGAGCTGTCATGGCAGCTAATTAATTTCCCCCCCGAGTCAGCAGGTAAAGAAACACAGGTCAGCAGTGACACAAACATGGTAAAGCTACGTGCAGAAAGCTTTACAGGTTTTTATGAGGATGGGCAAAAAAAACTTGCGTCATATCCATACCAACAGAACAAAGACAGCATTTGAAGCAAATTCTGAGAAAAATGCCCGTAGACCAAATGTACAAATAAAATCAGTTCACATGAAGGTGTTTCAGACCCATTAAACAGCAATGCAGTCTTTACATGTCCATTAAAAAACGAGATCTGTGCTCGGATGGGATAAGCCAACCAGTACATGCCAGACAAGGGGAAAATTATTATTTTAAATACACTAACCCTTTAGACGCTATTAAAATAGCTGCAGATTTCTTAAGTTTATAATAAATGTTATTTTCACCAATATTGAGAATAAAGTTCTGATTTCATTTGACTACACATTTTGGAAAGTAATGTTCTAATTAAAATTTTCAGGGATCTATAGAAGCGTGTTTAAATTTTACCACCATTTCATACATAAATCTCAAACTGAATCATCCTTTTTTCACAGTTTCAGCAATGAAGCGCTTAATTCACATCACTCATAGAATAATGACAGTTATTTCAAATATGCATTTGACCATGGTCTGGTATCCATGCAGTACATAAACTGAAATGAAAAAAATTCTACTTTAGTGAGTAGTACAGGTTCTGTGAGAAGATTAATACTTTAGTGTGTAGTACAGGGTCTGTGTGAAGATTAATACTTTAGTGAGTAGTACAGAGTCTGTGAGAAGATTAATACTTTAGTGAGTAGTACATAGTCTGTGAGAAGATTAATACTTTAGTGAGTAGTACAGAGTCTGTGAGAAGATTCATACTTTAGTGAGTAGTACAGGTTCTATGAGAAGATTAATACTTTAGTGAGTAGTACAGAGTCTGTGAGAAGATTAATACTTTAGTGAGTAGTACAGAGTCTGTGAGAAGATTAATACTTTAGTGAGTAGTACATAGTCTGTGAGAAGATTAATACTTTAGTGAGTAGTACAGAGTCTGTGAGAAGATTCATACTTTAGTGAGTAGTACAGGTTCTGTGATAAGATTAATACTTTAGTGAGTAGTACAGGGTCTGTGAGAAGATTAATACTTTAGTGAGTAGTACAGGTTCTGTGAGAAGATTAATACTTTAGTGAGTAGTACAGAGTCTGTGAGAAGATTAATACTTTAGTGAGTAGTACAGAGTCTGTGAGAAGATTAATACTTTAGTGAGTAGTACAGGTTCTGTGATAAGATTAATACTTTAGTGAGTAGTACAGGTTCTGTGATAAGATTAATACTTTAGTGAGCGGCAGTGTAGTATAATGGTTAAGGAACTGGACTTGTAACCAAAAGGTTGCAGGTTCGATTCCCAGGTAGGACACTGCCGTTGTACCCTTGAGCAAGGTACTTAACCTGAATTGCTTCAGTATATATCCAGCTGTATGAATGGATACATGTAATAAGAAGTTGTGTAAGTCGCTCTGGATAAGAGCGTCTGCTAAATGCCTATAATGTAATGTAATGAGTAATACAGGTTCTGTGAGAAGATTAATACTTTAGTGAGTAATACAGGTTCTGTGAGAAGATTAATACTTTAGTGAGTAATACAGGTTCTGTGAGAAGATTAATACTTTAGTGAGTAGTACAGAGTCTGTGAGAAGATTAATACTTTAGTGAGTAGTACAGGGTCTGTGAGAAGATTAATACTTTCGTGAGTAGTACAGGTTCTGTGATAAGATTAATACTTTAGTGAGTAGTACAGGTTCTGTGATAAGATTAATACTTTAGTGAGTAATACAGGTTCTGTGAGAAGATTAATACTTTAGTGAGTAATACAGGTTCTGTGAGAAGATTGATACTTTAGTGAGTAATACAGGTTCTGTGAGAAGATTAATACTTTAGTGAGTAGTACAGAGTCTGTGAGAAGATTAATACTTTAGTGAGTAGTACAGGGTCTGTGAGAAGATTAATACTTTAGTGAGTAGTACAGGTTCTGTGATAAGATTAATACTTTAGTGAGTAGTACAGGTTCTGTGATAAGATTAATACTTTAGTGAGTAGTACAGGTTCTGTGATAAGATTAATACTTTAGTGAGTAATACAGGTTCTGTGAGAAGATTAATACTTTAGTGAGTAATACAGGTTCTGTGAGAAGATTAATACTTTAGTGAGTAGTACAGAGTCTGTGAGAAGATTAATACTTTAGTGAGTAGTACAGAGTCTGTGAGAAGATTAATACTTTAGTGAGTAGTACAGGGTCTGTGAGAAGATTAATACTTTAGTGAGTAGTACAGGGTCTGTGAGAAGATTAATACTTTAGTGAGTAGTACAGGTTATGTGAGAAGATTAATACTTTAGTGAGTAGTACAGGTTATGTGAGAAGATTAATACTTTAGTGAGTAGTACAGGTTCTGTGAGAAGATTAATACTTTAGTGAGTAGTACAGGTTCTGTGAGAAGATTAATACTTTAGTGAGTAGTACAGAGTCTGTGAGAAGATTAATACTTTAGTGAGTAGTACATAGTCTGTGAGAAGATTAATACTTTAGTGAGTAGTACAGTGTCTGTGAGAAGATTAATACTTTAGTGAGTAGTACAGGGTCTGTGAGAAGATTAATACTTTAGTGAGTAGTACAGGTTCTGTGATAAGATTAATACTTTAGTGAGTAGTACAGAGTCTGTGAGAAGATTAATACTTTAGTGAGTAGTACAGAGTCTGTGAGAAGATTCATACTTTAGTGAGTAGTACAGGTTCTGTGAGAAGATTCATACTTTAGTGAGTAGTACAGGTTCTATGAGAACATTAATACTTTAGTGAGTAGTACAGGTTCTGTGATAAGATTAATACTTTAGTGAGTAGTACAGGTTCTGTGAGAAGATTAATACTTTAGTGAGTAGTACAGGTTCTGTGAGAAGATTAATACTTTAGTGAGTAGTACAGGTTCTGTGAGAAGATTAATACTTTAGTGAGTAGTACAGAGTCTGTGAGAAGATTAATACTTTAGTGAGTAGTACAGGTTCTGTGAGAAGATTAATACTTTAGTGAGTAGTACAGGGTCTGTGAGAAGATTAATACTTTAGTGAGTAGTACAGGTTCTGTGAGATTAATACTTTAGTGAGTAGTACAGGTTCTGTGAGAAGATTAATACTTTAGTGAGTAGTACAGAGTCTGTGAGAAGATTAATACTTTAGTGAGTAGTACAGAGTCTGTGAGAAGATTAATACTTTAGTGAGTAGTACAGAGTCTGTGAGAAGATTAATACTTTAGTGAGTAGTACAGGTTCTGTGAGAAGATTAATACTTTAGTGAGTAGTACAGGTTCTGTGAGAAGATTAATACTTTAGTGAGTAGTACAGGTTCTGTGAGAAGATTAATACTTTAGTGAGTAGTACAGAGTCTGTGAGAAGATTAATACTTTAGTGAGTAGTACAGAGTCTGTGAGAAGATTAATACTTTAGTGAGTAGTACAGAGTCTGTGAGAAGATTAATACTTTAGTGAGTAGTACAGGTTCTGTGAGAAGATTAATACTTTAGTGAGTAGTACAGGTTCTGTGAGAAGATTAATACTTTAGTGAGTAGTACAGAGTCTGTGAGAAGATTAATACTTTAGTGAGTAGTACAGAGTCTGTGAGAAGATTAATACTTTAGTGAGTAGTACAGAGTCTGTGAGAAGATTAATACTTTAGTGAGTAGTACAGAGTCTGTGAGAAGATTAATACTTTAGTGAGTAGTACAGGTTCTGTGAGAAGATTAATACTTTAGTGAGTAGTACAGGTTCTGTGAGAAGATTAATACTTTAGTGAGTAGTACATAGTATGTGAGAAGATTAATACTTTAGTGAGTAGTACAGGTTCTGTGAGAAGATTAATACTTTAGTGAGTAGTACAGGTTCTGTGAGAAGATTAATACTTTAGTGAGTAGTACAGGTTCTGTGAGAAGATTAATACTTTAGTGAGTAGTACAGGGTCTGTGAGAAGATTAATACTTTAGTGAGTAGTACAGGTTCTGTGAGAAGATTAATACTTTAGTGAGTAGTACAGGTTCTGTGAGAAGATTAATACTTTAGTGAGTAGTACAGGTTCTGTGAGAAGATTAATACTTTAGTGAGTAGTACAGGTTCTGGACGCCCGTGGCCCACCTGTGGCACTGGTGCCAGGTCCAGGACTCGCGGCCGGCTTTAGGGCGGAAGTCTGCCCTTCCCAGGTTGTGGATGCGGGAGGAGAAGCGAAGGAGACGGCGATGTCCGTACGGCCAGTTCA